>CM056824.1:16680472-16887972 GCA_029853015.1 Chelidonichthys spinosus | reverse complement strand
GTGAATTTTATGATAATTAATTATTGCTTCCTGCTCAACCACGACTGTTTTCATGAAATAATACTGTTTCTACTGAATATATACCAATGTGTGCAGACAGCCTTGTAAGATATGAAGTGTAATTTGTGTTTTATATTGCAGTCGTGTGTATTTTGTGACTGTCTGCATAAATATATAAGATGCATACTCAGAATGAGGTTAAGTTTACTCAATCGGTTCCCTGTGTTGTTTCAATTTGTTTGCTTGCCATTAGGCGACATTGAGTGATGGCGTGGAGAACCAGTGAGGTTTTTCTGGCTGCTGGTGGTTCACCCTGACCTGTACTGGCAAACTGGGATGTTGCCGTCTGTGAGCTGTGAATCAGCTAGTTGGTCTAAAAAAAGACTGTTCTGTATGAGCGTATCATTCTAACCATGCATTTCATAAGTGCAAATTAAAAAAGAGATGTAAATTATTTCAACAACCTCTTTTATTTTTTTTCCATTTTGAATCTTCCACAATCAAAAATGAGTGTTTTGTAACCATTTTTGCATATTCACATGAAGTATAGCGATACATAATCACTCCTGGACAAGCCATATTCAATTTTTTTTTTTTTTTTTCATTTTCTGAAAGCCTTTCGGCAAACAACAAAAGTTATACGGTAACACAGAGTACAAATGGTAACTGGGGCGAGAGGGTATCATAGGTAAAATACACAGCACAACCAGGAAGAGCAAAATGACACAACAGGATGACAGAAAAATGCACATAATAATAGCCCAAATAATAACCGAATATAATAGAAAATAACAATATTAATAAAATAATAATAAAATAATGACAGCAGTATACAAGAGATTGAGACAACTTTACATTTATACATAGTGGCCAGAGGCAGGCACCAGGAAGTGAAACAGTTAAACTTGCACAGACTCTATGATCTACTGCAGCTACGGTGGCTTTTGCAACTCAGTGCGGAGGTGAATGGGATCGTTAAGACATTGGCCAAGTGGGAACGAGGGACAACACAATAAAGAGGCACCTTATGAAAAGAGAGCAGCTTTGCTGGTTTGCAACTGGAGAGCAATCAAATTTATTAGACAGACAATATTTGTTTGGAATTGAAGATTTATTGATTTTTTTATTTTTGTTGAATGGCTTGAAGGTGAGGCTTGCCTTGTGCTTGTCAGGTTTTGCAGACAGCAATGTGTGACTGCATAGCCTGACTGACATGCTGATAACTGGCCTGGACTGTTTTGACCGCTTTGAGTGTCAAAGAACTCGGATCACCTGAATGAGGCCCCGATCGAATCCATAAATCTGAAAAAAGTGTTTTTCCTTGTTGTTTTTTTTAATTGTTTTTTTTTATACAAGTTGTGGCTCATACGTTTTTGTTAAAAGAAAATCTTTGAGGCATTTTCTAGACAAAGAGCAACTATACAATGTGTCTCAACAACAACAAACGGATTTTAAGTGTACAACTTCTGCATCCCACTGCTTTATTTTTTATTTTCTGCCACGTTTTTTTCTTAAAATATATATTCCATATATGCAAATTTATATGTCACAGTAATATACAATCTAAGTGCTTCAGAAGTGAAGGGGACTTGTGTGAGCAGATGTTAAGAGTATGGAGGAACAAATGTGTGTTCAGAGGAAGGAAGATTGTAACCCTTTGCCAAAAAAGGGAGACTCTAAAGGAAGGGTGTGTATTCTTTGGTCAAAGGAATGTTCCCATAATGCCACAATAAACGCTGGACAGCCTCCAAGGCAGTTTACAATAATGAATAATTGAATAATGTTTGAATTTTCCGCAAGGGAAATATCCCAGACTCCAGCTCTTGAGAGTTTCGTTCTGTCCCCTCCCTCATTAAGTGATCTATCATTGTAATCGGAGGGGCAGGTGGGAGGTAGGAGAGAGCAAAGGGAAGAGGAACAGGTGACACAGTGAAATCAAACCTTACTGCACCTAACACAGGTCTCCTCTCTGCCTTTTAAAGGTGGCGACGTGAGTCATAGTTCTATTTGTCTGTCTGCTGAAGACGACATAAGAAGTGTCATGAAAAGGTTCATATTTGTCCTTATTCTCTCCTCTTGTTGCGCACACCTCTGCTGCTGCTGCTGCTGCTGGATCCCTTTTTCCCTCCCTCCTTTCTGGCCTCCATCCTCTCATTCAGAGGATTGACCACGCCTGCGCACTCATTTTCCAAGTCTTTGCTCTCCTCGCTGGCCTGGGTGCTGTGAGGGTTGCTGGGTAGAGCTAAATAAGGGTGCTGAGGCAGAGAAGGAGAGGGGGACATGGAGTTGTTGACTGTCCCCTCCATATGGAGTCCTGCTGCCCCATTGGACAGAGCTCTGTACTTGAGGCGGAGCTTGTGGGGCAAGGCAGTGGCTTTGACCTCGGCTATGCATTCACCATAGGAACCGGCGTCTCCTGCCACCTTCTGATGGTAGCTGCTGATGTCTGAGGAGGATGAGGAGGGGGACTCGTCGTCTGTGGAGCCCTCCTTGTCAGAGCTACGAGGGTCCCCGTCACTGGAAGAGGTATCTTTAGTGGAGGAGTTCTCCTGGAAGAAACCACCGACTCGCGGGCCTCCCTCGTAGGTGAGCACTGGGGGCTCTTCGTCCAGTGTGCTGAGGTAGCCGTTGTGCTGTGGGAAGGAGGCCTTGTCCTCCTCTGTGTTGTGGATCAACTCGGGGGCAAATGGGTTCTGGTGGCATTCTGCATGCTGAAGCCTGCTCTCCCGACCTTGGTAGCCGTAGAGCCCATGATGGTTCTCAAGCTGCTGCTGGGCGTCGAGATTGTACCTTTGCTGCTCTGTCGACTCGGCATGACCAGTAGTGTATTCGTACTGAGGCGAGTCCACAGTCTTTGTCCTCTCTAGTTTCTCAGCCACCTCTGTGATGGTCACTGAGCAGTCGGAGTACTTGGAGGTCGACGTGTGCTGGCCGTGCTGCAGCGGTCTGCTCTGCTGCTCCTCCGGCCTCTGGGTCTCCATGGGGTAACAGCCACTGCTGGAGCGGTACAAGATGACGCTCCTCTGTGCTGAGGCGGCCTGGGGAGCGGGACTGGAGGCCTCCATGTGGTGTTGCTGCTGTTGGTGGGGCTGGTATTTCATGGCACCCTCAGCCAACGGCGTGCTCTGCTGGTGAGGAGAGACCAGGGCGGTGAGGTTGCCGTGATAAGCCCCGTTTTGCACACCGTTGTCTTCCAGTCTGGCCATCTCCATATTTGAGGGCTCTGTCTTGATGTTGAAGCCCATGGGCTCGGGGCTGTCTCTGGAGGAGCCGTCGGACATGTCGGAGACGGAGCCCCGGGGAGAGTACTGGTGGAGCGTGCTGTGGCGCTCATTGCGGCTCGACTGTTCAGTTTCAGATGAGTCAGAATTCAACATCACCTGGGATGCACTGGAGTAGCCACTGCTTGAGAGGTAGGCGTTTGGGGTGCCATTGCTGCTCCCACTACTACTGTTGTTAGCAGCTGCGCTGTTGGAGATCTGCTGACTTTTCTCCATGTAGGAGGCTGTGCTGATGAGGCCGAAGCGTAACTTGAGCTGGAGGAGCTCTGTTTTTACGCGAACATTCTCTTCATTGAGCGCCATGACCCGGTTCTCTAGCACCATGTCATTGAGGCGACGCTTTTCCCTTGAGCGCTTCGCTGCTTCGTTGTTCTTCCTCCGTTTTTCCCAATAGGAAGCATCTTTCTTCTCATCGGAAATAAACTCTCGCTTGCGACGGCAGCTCGCACTCGACTTGGAACCTTTAGATTGGCGGCTGACCCGTGCTCCATCTTCGGGATTAGGAGATGGGATGCTGCTACTGTATGGGGAATAAGCATCGACTTCCATGGCATTTTTGTTGCTGGAGGCAGGGATGTGGAGACTCAGACTTTCCATTTTTTCCCAGCTGGGGGCCAGCGTGTCACGCTCGCAAAGGCCAAAAGGGGGAAGGGGAAAAAATGCAAAAACTTTATTTCTGCTTTGCTACTAAGTAGTTTGACCTAAGTCACAGGATTGAGAAAAACTTCTTGATGAGGTATTTGTGCTCCTTGAAGGGGATAGCCTCATTGATTTCTGTTATTTTTTCAGGATCAAAATCTTCAAGTGTCCATATTAGCCAAGAAGATCAAAAAGAGATGGAACTCCACAAAAACCTCAGACATTAGTGGTAGAGTTCTGAACCCAAAAAAAGAAACAGGTTTGTATTTTGAGCAAAGACGTTTTCCACCTGTCTTGGCGAACAGATCAGAGCCGTCTCTGGAGTCTCGTTGGGGGTGATTTTGAGTTTATCTGTGTCTTCCTCAATCTTCAGCGGGGCTGTGATGCCTGTCAGGCTGCTGCCCTGCTTCTCTTGGTGTCTTACAGAGGATGTAGGTCAGTCTGTATAGTTCGGGGCTCCCTGAGGATCCAGCTTCAGTGCTACTGTGTGCTGACCACTAACTGGGCTATGGAGACAGAGAGAAAAGGGGAGGGGGGAACGTTAGATTAGCTGTAAAACATAGATTTTCATTTCAGTCAGATAATATTAAACATATGAACTCTTGCACAAAGCTTCAAAGTGGGTCTCTTGAGTGTAACCTCTAAGGCTTGGGATCAATAAACAGTCTGTTTATCACAATTAACCTGTGCCAAAAATCTGACATAATCCCCCAAATGAGACAATGTTTGTCTTTCTTATCTTTGTTTCATTGAGTTCACAGAGAAAAAGTTGGGTGGATGCAGAGTCTGAGTAGCAGCACACGCATGTGTACGTGTGGCCGTTGCTGGTATTAAATGTACTGTTTGTGCTGTGCTGCTGCAGAGCTCTTGTGTAATATAGGGCGCTGTCATAGTCACATAACAGGGCCGGGGCAGGCTGACCTGGTGCCAGCTCTGCAGAGACTCACAAATAACGGGCTGAAGGAGGAGGGTAGGAGACCGGCATATGACACTATGATATACTACTATAATTATACTATGGTATATGATAGATAGAAAGATTTAATTATATAAAACGTAATTATAAAATTGTAACTATATCTATATAATATAATTGTACAATCATCGCAGTTTCTGTAGAAGCCATCTTACTGTCCGAAATGAAACAACTCTACAAGCTGTCGAACAACAATGCTGAATGCAGCTCTGACGGATGTTGATGGCAGTCCAACGTTATGTAATATCTAGATCTGCACTTGTTTTCGGCCGGATTCCTCTGGTTCTCATAACACAGCATTACAAGGCTGACATGCAGTAATTAATAACACATCACTACACTGAGCCACAGAGTCTGTTACAATCATGAAAACAGACACAAAAAGAGAGAATGGAATAATGTGGGTCACTGTGCCGGTGGGTAACTGGTGTCGGTTTTCATTCACACACAACACTGGAAACGAACACACACATCATCACTTGCTTGCTTTTATTATCCTCATCTTTCCCAAGTTTCCGCTGTTTTGCAACAATGAGCACCTAAGTATTGGAAACTGGAATGAGTGGCGTTGGAGTGGAAGTTATCTAAAGGAATTTATCAGTCTCGCCACAGTCCAATTAGTTTCTCTTAACTTTTTTATAATTGTCAAGAACCTTCTTTGAAGATTAAAAAAATAGTATTGGTATAGGAAAATGACTAAATATTTAGAATATGCAAAAAAGCAATAAAGCAGACCTGAACAAAGACACTTGTTCACTTTTCCCTCTATTTAAACTGTGATGTAACAGGGGGGAAAAAAAGAGAAAAGAACACATTTGCATCCCAAAGAGAGTCGAACAAATGTGCTCCGAAGACTTTCATTCAGTGCACTGCAGTGTATTGTTCCCAAATCACATTCCACCTCCGAGTCAATGCCACATAACTGTTTAATCTAAAGTACATTCTCTCCAGACTGGTTACAGCATTTGCCTGCTTCCCCCAGGGTCAATGACCCTGTTACATAATCTCAAATTTAAAAAAAAAAACCCACATTGAGACGTTGCTCTGAATAGTTAATAATTTATTTATCCATGTCTGTTATGTTGTAACTCAGTGGCTAAGCCTATATATGCTGCAGGCTATTCTTCAAATCGAATTTCCCCTTCAACAAGTATTTTACAATATCTTGTTTGTCCTCTCTCAAAAGAACTGGAGTAGCGCTACGCTGAACTGAAAGGGATTTGGACAAAACCGCCAACAGATGTGGAAAATTGTAAGGTCAACCCCTCCCTCTGTCCCTCCCCAACCCTGAATCATTTTCATAAAGACTTACAAAAGAGAGGAGAGGGGGGGGGGGGGGGGGGGGCGGCAAAGGCGGGCGCAAAGGAAGCATGCATACGTCTGCGCTGTCCCACTGACCTAGAAACGACGCTAAGCAGTAAACACTCCTCCTGTCTTTGACGGTGTGCCATAAAATAGGTCAGTGGGACTGGAAGGGAGGGAGGCCAGGAGAGGGAAAGAGTATTAGAGTGCATTCTATAAATAGAGCGACAGAGAGGTGAGGGAGCGGGGGAAGCAGTAGAGGGATGGGGTGACAGGGTGAATTCATTTGTCGGAAATTAGAGGAATTTTACAAAATCCGCAGCAGGAGGACTTAAAAAAACCATGAACTTGAAACTTGAAAAATGGGATCACAAAAGCCCCCGGTGATCTTCATGCAACACTAATCTCTGTTCGCTTTAGAAAACCCTTACAACGTCTCATAGAGCACAGAAAAATGCATCGGTGGCAGATGAAAAAACAATAGTGAGAGATAGGGAGATAGCATTGACGTCAGAGCACACACCCATCGCTGCAGCCGAATTCACACATAACAGGCTCTCTCTCAGGACTGCATGGGGAGGGGCTGCTGTTGTTGCTCATAACGTACGTGCTCTGAATTTCTCTTGTTGCGGAGCAAAGCTTGTGTAACACATGCATATTACATCGCAGCACAGGCTACAGGTTACTGTATGAATGCCTTGCAAGCTCTCCTTTCGCTATCCTCTGTGCGAGCTGTGCTCTCAATTAAAGCCAATACTTGAGCTAGAAAATAAAGAGATACTGTAAATGGTATATTGTGCAATTATCTCTTTGTGCAGAGGTTAATTTCCCATTTTGAAAAAAATAATTCACTGCAGTCCCCATAAGCAGTTTGTTCTCCGTGTTTTAGTGGAAAACATAGAGGTCTGAAGTAGTTACCAGGCACTTGCCACTCGGGGAAGAATGCTTCACCCCTGACCTCCTCTGAGGCAAGTGTGAGTAAAGCGCATGGCCTCCTCTTCCCCTCCTCCATCTTTTAAGTGATCCAACACCACACACGCGGAGGGGCTCCAGCTAAGAGCCTCCATTTTGCCACACAGCTTTGTGTTAGGAAAGAAAAGTAGAAGACAGGAATCCTGATATTCCAGGTCACCAAGTGAGACTATTGCTGAATGCCGTTTCACATTCACGCTAAGTAATTAAAACGTGATTAAACACGCCCTTACCGATGTTTTTCAAATTAAATAATGATGACAATGAAATGTACAAATGCTGACACATTTGCATACTGTTGTGTTTTCAACCTTGATTAATTGGTTGAATGTGACCTACATATTTCTTAAGCCAAACCTTTTCTTTTTTTTAATTAACACACATTTTGATTGATGGAAACCGGGACAAGTAGCTGTAGTTCCTAAACTCTGTAAGTCCCACAGCTTGCTCCCATGTGTCTGCTCGCTCAGATACAGGCCTGACCTACATTCAGAGAACTGGCTAGGACAGAGCAATGCAGACGGCTCTGAAACCAGACCAGCTGGCAGCAGGCGGTCTAAGAGCTCACCAGAACTCTGCCTGCCTTCGCCAGACAGGGGTTTCCATGCATTGCATCACATCCTGGATGTCCACTTTTTTTTTTTTTTCTAATTTCACAACAAAGTCACACAAGGACGTTGCCAGAATCTTGGGATGTGAGTTTTCTGTACTAAGCAAAAAAAAAAAAAAAAGATTATCTGGTTGACCTTACTTCTGCTTTTTATGTTCAACGTTTTCTCTTGGTGGAGAAAGACTTGGAAGGTTAAAAATAACTCAGACATGAGCAGCTGTATTACGTCATTGAAGAAAGCATTTCTAAAATATCTAACTGCTTCACAAATAAGGACCCGGTGGTAATCTGGGTAAGAATGATGGGAGGAAAGAGCAGGGTGTGAACGGGAATCAATTACAGGCGCCTCAGTCCCGGGAGAGAGCTGCTGTTTATTGCTTCTCCCTGCTGTGTGCCAGTTATGTCATACCCTCCAACTCCCTCAAAGCAAAGCTCTGTGCTTTACTTAACACACCTCACCTCATACAAAAAGAAGAATCACAGGGTGACTCAAAATGAAAATCAGACATCTTGTTCCTCATTTGAACTTGAACATCTATTAATGTGTGACTAATGTAACAGAAGCAAAAAAGCTCTGCATATTTGAAGAAAAGTACGTTTCATAGAAACATAAGCATGGGAATGTTGTAAAACATGTTTCCCCACAGTAGTATTATGTCTATATTTGTATATAATATTAACACATGCTATTTATTCTTAAAAAAACATTACATTACACATTTTAATAGAATCCTGATTCCTATGTTCTATTACATTTAAAAACATGTATTGGAAATCTGGCAGTAGAAATACCTTTCAAATGAATTTGTATCCAAAGAACAAAAAAAAACGGTTTTAATCCAGACAAAATTGCATCAGATGAACAGCCAAGCGGATTGAATTAATATAAGCAAATGAAGGTGATCTAGTGACCTACATATGGACGATATTCCCGAACAAACATCCGCATGCCACGTGCAGCAGCTAATATAGCCCAGTTCTCTATGCGTCTGCATTAACCAGACAACACAAGACCCCATTCCCTGGAAACACCACCATGCGGGAGATAACCTCTCCTTGACATTGAGCGTATATAACGTGGGATATCGCCAACCACGTTTTTTTCTCCTTCAAGTCCTTTTCACATTTGTACAAATGAAAAAAAACAAACAAAGCGAAAACGCTACAAAGTAGCACAATGGGCTCGCGAGTGTCATGTTTAACGTGACAAAAGCAGCCGCAGACGTCTCAAAGTCACGGGCGCGTGAACAATAACCGGCCATGAGCATCGCGTCCTCGTCGCCACACACACCACCGAAACACCTTTATATCCAACCACACCAAACGAAGAACAAACACGGGGACACAAAACAGACAAAGACCACACACAAAAAAAAATATCCCTCCGCTCCGCCACAAACATACCTTTTCGTTATCCTGGAGGAGGGAGAAGAAAAGATTCAGGCTTCCCCCGACACAAAAGCTGCTCCCGTTTCCTCCTTTTTTCCCTGCGCCTTGAGAAGGAACCTCTTAAACCGCGAGAAAAACCGAAAAGTTTTCTTGTCCCGTCGGGTGCTCGGGTGAGTCGCGGTGGATTCGGTGGATGCTGTTTCCGTCTCTTGGCTCGGACTGCCTGTGTGTTGTGTGCTGCTGCTGCTGGACACTTTGCTCCAGTTTCTCCTGCTCCCTTTCTAGAAATATGTGTTAGTAGGTCAGCGGTTGCATAACAGCTCTTAGGCTGCCTCGTCACGTTTTTGTCCTCTCTCTCTCTCTCTCTCTCTCTCTCTCTCTCTCTCTCTCTCTCTCTCTCTCTCTCTGTCTCTCTCCCCCCCCCTTTTCCAATCTTTATCCCAACCTCTTCCACGGACGAGGTTACGTGTATAACGCCGGCATGAATTCGTTTTTACACTGACACCATATTACCGAGAGGTCCAATAATAACATGTAACAGCATGTCCTTCAACTCTGCATGTATGTACAGTCACTGGAGACGTCCGTCCCGACGACATGTCCCCCTGGTGATGCGTTTGTTATAAAGAAATATAACGATAATGATAATTCTATGAATAAAACTGCATCCACCACTGGTTTACAACTTTGGAGTTCAATGGTGTTGAATGACTTTGTTGGACTTACTTCTACACATGAAATATACATTAACATCACATGTGTAAATAAGTCCATTGCCTCTGCAGTGGGGAAATATGTGTCAGCTCACTGTCATGACAGTCTACAGAAGGACAGGATGTAGGTCATGGGAACACGTTTGACTGTAAGTGGGACAGGAGTGTGTTTAGTCACAGTGTTACACGGATTCTGTTGAATATTAGTTGCCCTTTGAGGAAATGTGGTTTTATCATTCAAAGTTTGGATTATTCTGTTTGTTTTATCTCACACAAAAATAGAGAACGTATGCTTCCCATGGCTTCGGGAGTGTCTATCAGACCAGAACAAGTTTACCGAGTTTTAGGCGCAATGGCAGACAGCAGATTTTAACCCTTTGTTATCATATTAATCGTGTTATTGTATAAATGTTTTGCTATTAATAACAAACATTTAAATCTAAATTAGGCTTTATTATTATTATTATTATTATTATTATTATTATTATTATTATTATATAAGAACAGCTTAAAACTAAAATTCGACATTGAAATCACTTTTCCATGCCTGATTAAATTGAGTATTACAGGGAAAATCTACTGTAATTAAACATTATACCATTATTATTATTATACTTTTCTTTTTTTTTTTACTTTTATCCTTCCGTCTTTTCATCATTTTGTTGATCTTTACTGGAAACTGACGTGTATTTTATCTGCTTATGAGCTTTTCTATCATCCCATGAAGCCTGTTTGTCCTCAGCCACTACGTTTCAGGAGCGGTTACGTCAGCCCTGTTTGGTATCAAACACGCATCCAATTCCAACCCACTTTTTCACTCAAATCCCTTCCCCCTGCTTTGTCTCAAACCACACACGTGCGCTCATTCACTGCACGCACGCGCGCGCACACACACAGACAGCCACCACCACCATTAGACCATGTTGGGGGAAACGGTGGCCTTGAACTTGTCTAGCTCCTCCCCCACCAGTCCTCTGTTATAACTACCAACCCCCAACGTATTCCTCCATCTCTTCAGCTGCCTCTGCGTGCAGGCATTCCCTTGGCAACTGTGGTGTGGTTGTGCCTGCCTAGCAACCAGAAAGGCTCTCACTCCTTCCTATATGGCTTGTGGCATGGGGGTTTGCAGACTGGGCTGGAGGAAGATTGATTGCAGACAAAAGACCTAATGTCTTGTTGTTGTCCACACTAAAGCCTCTAGAAGGGGTCTCTGCTGCTGTTCAACCGCTTTAACCTTTTTATCACATGTCGGCATTGAAATTAATCGGTATTAATCATGTAAAATATCATAACATAATATTTAATTTCAAATATCAACCCCCAGCCACGTTCTTGCGTTGAACATTTTGAATAGAGGTGGGTCATCTGAAGGTGGGAGTGCTGCACTTCCATTACAAAATGACACTCCTGCTTGTATGCAGAATGTGCTACACAAGTACAATGGAGAAGACAACCTCAAGTAACACTGCTGTGAATGAATGAGTGAGTGAATGAGTCAGTGACCCATGCTGATAGACCCTTGGCGCCACCTGGTGTTGACAAAAATGACTCATACTGAAAATGGAAAATATTCAACAATGTGTTACTGTAATAAAGAATGACATTCAGTCAAGTTAATCATATATTCAAGCCAAAAATGAATAATTCAGTGCATGTATTATTGCTTTTTTGGCCTCCAAAGGCAGTCGGAATGTATTTCACAGCAGCAGACGTCCACCTGCAGATTTGTAGCTACTCCTTCCAGGTGTTAATGTATTCTGAACTTGTATCCTTCACTTCCATATGGGCCAATCAGTCTCCGCCGCAGCTGCTTCAATGCTATAAATAGCTTTCATACTGCTGACGTGAAAGATGACTCATGCAGTCTCTTTCCTCTCCCTGCATCCGTACCGCACTCCCTTCATCCACTGTCCCCTCATTTCAGTAACCTTAAGGGTGGACCAACACCTGGGTGTAATTTCAGTTTTAGAGCATTCATTTAAAGAAACAAAGATGAAGAAATAATACCAGAAGAAACAGAAAAATTAATTGACATGTCCATACTCTTGCGCAGTGCACCTCTGCACTCCAGTGCCACACCTACCACAGCGCTCTCTGCCCCAGTTGGATTCGCTTTTTTTCCCCTTTTTTTTACGCCAGCCTCTCCTGGCTTGTGATGTAATGCTTTTTAAAAAAAGGCTTAAAACTGTCTTACACAATGCATGTTTTTTTTTAAATACATGTGGCTGTCATTTTGATGATTTTAGATCATTGTCATATAATCTCAAAGAGACTGAGAGTGTATATGCGACACGCTCCACCAACGCGGATGGTTTGTTATGTGAAATATACAGAAAGAAATGAGAGATTTATAGAAAATATACTTTTATTTCCAAGTGCAGTTCACTTCAATTATAATACTGAACAGCGAATGTAGCTTGCTGTCATGAGATATGTCAAACATCAATACAGTAAACAATATAAAATCACAAAAGCAAGCACACTCAAAAAGAGTGTAATTTTTCTTCTTTTTTTTTGGTACAGCACATAATATTGATATATGATGTTTGCGTTGAATAGCTGTATGTTGTCACAAACAAGACAAAATGGCATCACCACCATCTGGATCAATGGTGAGATTGAAGTGTGAGAAATGATAACCGTGTGCTTTGTGTCGTATGTAATGTTCATGTCCAGTGTTTCTGACAGACCTGTTCAGTCAAGTATTCAGAAATGTATATTGTCCTTCATGTCACAGAAAAGTGACTCACACAGAAATCACCTTTAGTTCTGCATTCATCTGTTATTTCTGGTGTGCTAACCGTCACAGAACACACAGGCTCCGAAGCTAAGCTTTTCCACCGAAACGTGTTGTAAATAAGGTTCCCCACTTAAGCCGTTAACGCTGGGGCCATGTTACGGATGTTTGTGGAAGTCAGCCGTTCCTAAGAGTGGCGGTGTTGTAAAAATCTAGTGTGAAATCTGTCGATTAACTTCAGTCCTTATGCTCAGGCTTTAAGCGATCTTGGGGAGCAGCTGCTGAGAGAAGAGCCTCTTGAGCTGAGAAACCTCCTGAGACAAACAGCTTATTTGAGACCTGAGACTGACGTCCTCCTTCGAGTACTTGGTGTCCCTGGAGTTCTGCGGAAAGGGGGCGTTATAATGTCCAAATGACGGAACCTGACACTGCTTCCCATGTCCACTAAAGGCCTCCTCCCTGGTCCAAGGAGCGTGACTCTCTGTTCGATTGTCCCATCCCACCTGCTGGTGGTTCCTCACCTGAATGTTTGGCCACAACGTGGCTTCAAGTGGTCCACTGTGTCTGGCATCGAAGCATGTAGGCACCTCCCTTCCATCGCTGCAACCGGAAGGCCCTTTGAAGCGGAGCTTGTGCGGGAGGCTCCTCAAACTTTCCGGTGAGTCTTGTCTGTTGACACATTGACTCCTGTTGGCCTCCAGGAGACAGACGTGGGAGTCATAGCCCTGCTGCTCTTCCACCAGCTCCCTCGGAGAAGGCCCGCTACGTTCGCTCAGGGTGTCGTCAAAAAACACGGGGCTGCCCAGATTGGAGCTACATGAGGTCGAGACGCCGGACTCCTCGGATACGCTGTGACTCGACAGAGGCCTGGCTCCCCTCGGTCCATAGACGGCACCATGCTGTGGAAGGTGAGGGTGGGCGTGGTGGGTGCTGGGAGGCGTGTTGGGGTTAGAGGAGCCATCAGTGTGAGGCTGGTAGATAAGTGTTGTTCTGGGTGTTGGGTGAGGGTAGAGGGGGGCAGACAGTGGCAGGATGGGAACATCAGATGGGTCTTTGACCAGGCCAAAGCGAAGCTTCAGGGCCAACAGCTCGGCTCTCAGGCGAGTGTTCTCCTCCAGCAGGCCCAGGACTCGCCTCTCTAGCACCATGTCATTGGCTCGCCGCTTCTCTCTGGACCGCTTGGCTGCTTCGTTGTTTTTTTTCCTCTTGTCCCAGTAGCCATCATCCTTCTTCTCGTCGGGGATGAACTCTCGTTTGCGCCGTGCATTGTTGCCGTCTTCATCGCAGCTGCTATCGGCCTTCGATTCAGCGTTGGAAAGACTCTCTTTGCGTTTGAGGGCAATGGTGTGATTCAGGAGGGTTTGGGCCAGCTGGCTCGGGAAATGGATGGAAACAGCTTCATCAGGGAAGGGCACGGCCCTTCCCAGTGTCCTGGTCTCTGGACCCTCCACAGACAGCAGTGAGGGCACTGACAGGTCCTGGATAATGCCTTCCACAGTGTGAGTTGCCATTTTCGAGCACTGATTTGACACTTGAGCTGGGAGGCGTTTGAGGAACTTACTGAGGGTTGGTGGTTCGGGGTGAATTGTGTTGAAATGGCACCACCTGGTGGCGAAGAATGCAAACGCGGTGAGGTGACTGTTTACAAGGTTGCAAAACAGTCAATCGACATTACAGTGGTGCAATTTGAATGTTGTAATGCAAAAATAAATACATAATAATTCTTGGGGGGGGGGGAATTCTAATCAAATACACAAATACAGGCAAGACAGTGGGTTAAAACTACATTAATTTAGATTTACAAAGTCTTATTTTATACCAAAGCATTTACTTTAGTCATTTTATCCACATTTTAACAATGAACTTTTAATGATGTTTCAGTGATCAAATTGCCATACAAACAGTTCACAAAGAGAAAAATTGATATTCCAAATGTATAAATGGTTGATTTTTCCTTTGATTTGTAGATTTCCTTTTTGTAAGTTTGATTAAGAGGATTATTTATTAGGCTATTATTCTGAATTATTTGCTACCCAGTGACCATAACCAGGTATCCAACTACTGTCACAACCAAAAGCTTCTAATTAAACCATAAATAGATGAATGATGAGCCCTAAATTATTTGTTTGTATTTAAAAAATCATCAGTCATCCCATATGATTCTCAGGCTATTACATCATATGAGATGATAACAAATAGGAACTAATTCGGAAACTTTCCTAAAATCTATTTAACAACATCCCCTCGTGCAATAAAAAGAAATAGAAACTATTCGAATCGTAGAAAGGAGGTCTTACCTACAAATCAAAGAGCTGCAGAAAGCTGTGATGAAAACCTCCTTAGTCAGAGAGAGGAGGTGACATGTGGAGCTCTGGATATTTCTGCTCCTCAAAAGCTTTCTGCCGTTTCTTCCCCCGCTCATCGGTTCAGCTAGGGTCGGATCCTCACCCCGGATGACCCCATCCCTCCTCCCCTCCCCTCGTCCTCCTCCCCCTTCTCCTCCTGCTCCTCCCTACTGGAAGCAAACTGAGTCAGACCAGCGGCGACACGCAGCAGAATAAACAACAACAAGACCGAACAGCAACAAATCCCGACAGGTAGATTAAAATAGTATTTTATAACGTCAACAAGACGGAGGATGTCACAACTGAACGGTATTGAACAGTTAGCCAACCTGTAAGCCCAAACCAACAACATGTAGCTTTAGGCAGAATTCAACAGGCGAAGTATGACTGTCAGAAAAGATACTGGCATGTTGCCCATGTAGCACTTTATCTGTCAGAAAACATGTGATGTGACAGATAATCAGCCAATCAACCAAGTGGCCTCTGGGGTTTCAACTCAGCCAATGCCAGTTCAGCTACGAAAAAAAAAAAAAAAATCATAAAAATCATTGTCAAGTGAATGATAATACTGTAATCTGTTTATGTGTTTAGCTGGCTCTTGTGAGTCATTGGATGCCTTCTGCATCCATTTGAGGATCAAAGGCTGTATTCAAGTTAGCGGCTGTGAGGGATTCATTCCTATGTAACCCATGTAACAACATAACATAAGGCTGAGGGAACATGGGGTTGGGGGAACATTGGGTTGAGGGAACATAGAGCTGAGGGAACATAGGGTTGAGGAAACATAGAATTGAGGGAACAAAGGGCTGAAGGAACATGAGGTTGAGGGTACATAGAGCTGAGGGAACATAGGGTTGAGGGAACATAGGGCTGAAGGAACATGGGGTTGAGGGAACATAGAGCTGAGGGAACATAGAGCTGAGGGAACATAGGGTTTAGAAACATAGAATTGAGGGAACAAAGAGCTGAAGGAACATGAGGTTGAGGGTACATAGAGCTGAGGGAACATAGGGTTGAGGGAACATAGGGCTGAAGGAACATGGGGTTGAGGGAACATAGAGCTGAGGGAACATAGGGTTGAGGGAACATAGGGTTGAGGGAACATAGGGCTCAATGAACTTGGGGTTGAGGGTACATAGAGCTGAGGGAACATAGGGTTGAGGGAACATAGGGCTGAAGGAACATGGGGTTGAGGGTACATAGAGCAGAGGGAACATGGGGTTGAGGGTACATAGAGCAGAGGGAACATGGGGTTTAGGGAACATAAGACTGAGGCAACATAGGGTTGAGGGAACATAGGATTGAGGGAACAAAGGACTGAATGAACATGGGGTTGAGGGTACATAGAGCAGAGGGAACATTGGGTTGAGGGAACATAGGGCTGAAGGAACATGGGGTTGATGGTACATAGACCTGAGGGAACATGGGATTTAGGGAACATAGGACTGAAGCAACATAGGCTTGAGGGAACATAGGGCTGAGGGAACATGGGGATCAAGAAACATAGGATTGAGGGAACATAGGGCTGAGGGAACATAGTGATCAGGGAACTTAGGGATCAGGGAACATAGGGCTGAGGAAACGTAGGGATGAGGGAACATAGGGATCAGGGAACTTAGGGATCAGGGAACATAGGGCTGAGGAAACGTAGGGATGAGGGAACATAGGGATCAGGGAACATAGGATTGAGGGAACATAGGGCTGAGGGAACATAGGGCTGAAGGAACTTAGGGATCCTGGAATATAGGGTTGAGGGAACATAGACATTCTCCCACTGTCATTCCTCACAATGGACGATGCTCACATGCTGATACGTTACAGCAGTTATATTATTTACCATTTAGCGTTGTCATGCCAACATTCACTAATTGGCACTAAACACAAAGTACAGCTAAGACTGGTGGGAATGTGATTAGTTTAGCAGGTATTCAGTCAAAAACCAACCCAGTATTGGCTACTTGTCCCTCAGCAGTTCTTTTTCTCTGTAAGTACATTGAGAGACACAAAAAAAACCTTCTCAAATTCCTTGTATGTGCACGCATACTTAGCTAATAAAGCTGATTCTGATTCTGAGAAATTGAAGCCCTGATGTTTCCTATAAGGCCATCATGAGGTCAAAATGAAAAGTGTTCATCTTTAAGGACACGTTGTTTTTTACATAGCGTAACCTTTTTTATTGGGTACTGAATTATTATTTTTATTTACTGTGAATAACAATCAGAAAAATAAATACTGCAAAGATAATATATTATTATCATCTAACACCTCGTGTTCTAACAGGTTTGTTTTCTCCTTTTTTTGTTTCGTTTTTTTACGTGTTGAATGAGGTTATCCGATTTGAAAGGCCTGTGTGGACCTCAGTCATTACGCCTTGAGTTGTCCTCATTTGCTCTTTGCAGGTGAGCACCCATAACGAGGAGTTCAATGTAACTCAGTTACATGGAAAAATGTTTTGTGTACACGCGCTGTTTTTCTCGGCAAACACTTATAGAACATGCACTTATACGTGTATTTCCATCTATCATTACAAAGTCAGACACACCAATTGCCACTGTCAAAGCACAAACATCAGGGTGTGTTATGTCACTCACTCAGTGTGTCGTCCTTTTTTTTGTTCACAGATCGTTGACCTCGCTGTGTAAGAACAAATGAAGCTCATCATTGTTTTACTGCACCTGTGAGTTAATCTATGAATTTTATAACTATGTTTTTACACAAAGAATGTAAAGAGAGAGAGAGAGAGAGAGAGAGAGAGGGAGGGAGGGATAGAGAGAGATAGAGAGTCATTTCAATCACAGTTGATAGTGTGAATGGAAAAGAGAGCTGTTATGCAATACACAGAGTGAGCGAGAGCATGTGAGGACTGCTCGTTGCTGGAAGTTCAGTCGGGGTGAGCTTTCACAGAAAAAAAGGAACATTGTTCCATGAGCGATCTGCTGGACAGTGATACGTCTTCCCTGCACATTGAAATGCTTTACAGACTCTCTTGTCTGTGTGTCCAAGGCAAACGTTAACCTCTCTAAGTCGTGCAGATCCTTATATAAAAAGTAGTAACATCAGTGTCATTATTGACTGATTATTACCTTGACAGATCAGTGTGAACATGTTGGTGCACGGCTGTGACATGCACAGACTCAGAAATGAGGTTGGGGTTAAATTCTGCGAAAAGGAAACTGTACTGCTGTCCCGAGGTTCAGCTGGATGACCTGCCAACAAATTAGATTAAATGAAACATTTTGATTTCTGTTGTTGCCTTTTCTTTTCAAGGTTACCTCTTTGTTGGAAAGTATTTCCCATGGTTCCTGCCGGGATCGCATGGGGTTACACTGCAGGAAAAAACGTCATTATTGCTTTATATGTGAATATCATATGATACTTTATACATCCTAAATGATATCAAAAGTTAGGATATGTTCACAACAGAGCAATATGTGTGTGTTGTATGTTGTGTGCTCGGTTCTCACGTCTTCTTAAAGCAGTTTAAGGGGCAAGACTTGGTTAGATAGGGTGTGTTTCTGCCATGAGAACCCCACAACCACACAAGATGCAGCCACAAAACGCTGCAGATGTGTATGAGTTCAAAGATGGGTGAGGTCCGAGCAAAGACGCCGGTGGGGACGGACCACTTTACACCCCGGGTCTGATGTGATGTTGCTGCTGTTGTGATCTCTAGTAATATTTGATTTTGGACCATTCTCCTTTTAAACTCCTTTTTTTAAGCCCCTAAGTGTGACTGTAAATGACTGCAGGTGCATATGTGTGTGCACGTGCCTTCGTGTGTATATGAAGCTCCATAGAAAACAAATACAGAAAGTAATGGACCGCCTGAGCAGAGAGCGGACACTGGCCTTGTTTGACTTTGTGTGTGTGAGCACAAGTTCAATTTAGGGGAATCTGCTCAGCCACCAACCCACCCACCCCCTCCGCTCGATCTACTTGGACTCCCAGCCCCTCTCGACAGTCTCAGCACTAATCCTCATCCTGCTTTTTGACATCAGGCCAAGATTCACATTTTGGGAGGTTGTGTAATCAAACAAACAATCCAGTCAATGGTTACTATACATCAAATTAGCTTAGTAATACGCATCCGGGCGTGATACATATCTCGCAGATACATATCTCAGTTTGAAGGCGGGTATCAGTGCTGTCCTGAAGTCGCAGGGTTTAATAATGCAGAGAAAATCCATTATTGTGGCTACAATGCGGCGAATGGTGCGTTACGTGTGGGTTTCTATGTGTGTTGCTCTGCTGTGTCAGAGACGTCCCCGCTTCTTTGCAGTACCGCCGTTGTTCTGCTGGGTTCACATGTGTTACCAAACTCATGATGTTACTGTGTTCCTGCAGGGAGACGAAACAACACCATGTTTGAAGGAAGCTGAATAGCAGTGTTTGCATGCAATAGACTATAATGTTTAGGTGGCTGACCGTGATTTGTGCATTTTAACATGATAGCTTTACATGTTTGCAACATATGAAATAATACAAATGTCTTTAAGAATTGGATGTACTTTCTGCAACGTGCACAGATCCTCGCCACGAGGAAAAGTAATACAGAAATGTTGATTATTTTGCTTTTGTGTATAAAGTAACACGGAACAGAAAGGGAATTTAATTACACATCTGTCCCCGTCTTTGAGCTGCGCAGCATTCAAATTAGATAAGGTTTTTCCCACGTTGATGAAACATGTGTCCCACTAGATATGTAGGTGGCAGGGAAGAAAAAAAAAATGCTCTCTCTTATATAAAACAATCAAATTAAGAGAGCTTTTTCCAATAATGATTTCCTGCAGTCGGGATGTCAAGAAAATGAACTTAGCTGAATGAACCCCAGTGCATGAAAACACATTGCATTGCTGGAATTGTTTAAGGCCCACGGTATTCAGATTTTAAGCCTCGGCCTGGTCACAAAGATTATAATGATGAAATCCTTTTCTCTTTTGACTTTTTTTAGCTGCTCAGACAAAAAGAAAACCTCAAAACCATTTAATATTTCATGTCTTGTTCACGCTTCAGTTTTTGCAAACTGTTAATGCTTGCCATAAATGCATAATGACTGCATAATCACAACATGATGTAAACGCGGAAGGAGGAACTAGAAAGTGGAAGTAAAAAGAGTTTGTTTGTTCTTTGGCGGCACTACAGGTCAGAGCTTTGCCTCTGTCCTCATGTCAACCCTAATCCCAAATCACTTACCCGAGAACGCTCCACTCAAATAAACTACCAATGCAGATGGGGCCTCATAACCATCTCCAACCTGCCAGTGACGTGGATTTATCTGCTGATGTGTAACATCTTGCTATGCGAGCGCAGCCTTAGCGGATAACAGAAATGGCCGAGGAGTGTATCTGCAGCACTATAATTAACAGGATTACTTCATGTGTGTATATTTGACTGTGAGTAAGGCCCTCATTTATTGGTGATGTGCGTGTGGCTGCTCTCATGCAGTCTTGGATCAGCAGGTTTAAGGAGCTAATCATAGCCTTGATAGTGCACCAAAGAGGAAAGGATTCATCGCTTCACCTACAAACGACTGTGTTTGTCCTTGTCTTACTTTGGGCCATCCATTATCTGTAACCACTTATCCTGTTAAAGGGACTGGAGACGATCCCAGCTGGCTTGAGGCGTTACATTGGGCCAAGTAGGAATAAATAAAACCTATTGAACCATTTCACCTGCTACGACCCTTCAAAATCTATTGCTGTGAAACCCGATTCTTAAAAGGGCACACCCGCAAATCAGCGTGGCGTGTCCGGAAAGTTGGACTTGTAAGAACTTTACAGCAGACAACCAACATTGGGAAGCTCCCCCTAGAGGCAGAGAAGACATTACGCAACAGGTTTTACAGGCTGAACTATCCTCTTCTGCCTCGTTTCCACTGAGGCATTTTGAGGGCTTTCGTGATGAGTAAACTGAATTTATTGTGTTAAATCAGTGGAGTTCCCCTTTTAAAGCCCATATTCTTCCTACTACAGGTTGCCCTCCATCTGGTTACCTGGTTGTAATGGTGATCATATTACAAATGCAACAGGATGTAATACTTCTTTGGGATTAAGACGAATATGTGATCTCCAAACTATATTTTATACACAAAAGGTAACTCCGACCTCACTAAGCAGTTTTCTATTGTAGGTATTATATACTGTCATATTATTGTATTTTATTAATACCAAACTGTGCAACTGAATGTCCCTGTTGATGGAGCTATTGTGCCTCAGAAGATGCTAGATGTAAACAGAACTCATGGAAAATCATCTCTGGTTATGCTGACGTGTTTACAAGCATGTGCAAATTCTCCTCTGTGTTACAATTAATGAGTGTGTTTGCTTTTCTGTGTGTCTCTTTCCTGAGGGGATGCGTGTCTGTGCAAAGGTATGCGAGAGAGAGAGAGAGGACGCGCCATAAAGTGATGACGACCTTCATCATCTGACATAATGGGGATGAATCAGTGAGCGCTGAGTTACATAAGCAAATTCTCATCCCAGCCTCGCCCAGATTAGACTGCAGACGCAACTGCCAACATCCTGCTGATACCAGCCTTCAGGCTTGAGGGCTGAAATCATAATAGAAGTCTAGCACCTAACGGCCAACGGCTGACATTACTTGTGAGGATCAAAGATGGAAAGATCTAAGCTCTCATCGTGTTCCAAGAGTATTCAGTGGATAGATATTTTTATTCTGCTTTCCGGAGGACAGATTTGTCTTTTAGTAAACCCTAACCCATTTCAAAGAAGAGTTAATGAAATCATGCTGATGTAATTGTAGAGATCAGCTGCCTGAATAAATCATGTCACGCTTTCAGACAATTTTACAGCTTCAGAGGTCTTTATTAGAATTATGATGGTGAAAACAATCATTAAAAGACTTTAAAGCACCCTTTTGAAAAAAAAAACTGTACAATAATATAGTAGCCTATCTTCTGTTGATATAAAAGATTATGTTAATAAATATGTTGCTCACATTTTTAAAGGATAATGCTGATTATTTACAGTTTTCAATTCTGCTAGATGCGAGGGACAAAAGCATATTTGTTTTTTTTTTCTTAAATTAAAAACCCAAACAGACAAACATGGGTGACAAAAATGCATAACCCTGCATTTACTGTTACAACATATCATGTATGGTTTGTTTGTTAACTGAAGTTCGAAGGGAAATCCGATTATCTCAGCAGGAATACAGCTAAGCATTGTTGCTAAGCAGTCATGACTTTGTTCAGCATGCCATGACATCCTACGGGAAATACACTACTCTGTTTTCTATTATAATCTGCATTATACACATTTGTTTGTTGGTTCTTTTGTTAGTGTTAATATTTGCTGTCTACATGCCCACAGGATGTACAGTGTTGGTCTGAGTGACTCTTATATATTAACTTTACATGAGTGTGCTCTTGTACTGGTCCTCTGTGTTTCTGTGTGTTCGGGTTAGACAAAGAGAGAAACCTGAATGCCTTCATGATTGTTTACAGGTCGTGTGGAGTACTTCTGCATATGTGGGAAACGTTGTATAAAGCCTTTTGTGGCTACAGAGCGAGTTGTATGAAGTCTGATAAATTGCCTCGATATTTCTGTTTCTGCTACATGGATTTTGATACTTTAAACTAATACTTCACCCACACAAATGACCATTTCTATATCCCTTACTCACCCTGTGTGACCTTGAACTCTCAAATAAAAATTGATATAGAAATGGTAATTTTGTGAGTGAAGTATTCCTTTAAGCAGTCGTTACCTGATGGTTACTGGGTCACTCTTTAAGGGATTATTTATTTTCAAACAAATAAAGAATCCCATTTCAGACCAAAAATTGACAACCAAATCAATTAACTCACACAGTGATTTGCGATTCCATCTTACCACTGACTGTGTTTTCAGTTCTCATGGCACGAGTCTACATGTTGGCCTGTATTCCTAAGCAGTCAGATCATGAAGTGCAGATTTCAAGGTGATGCTGAGAAAATGTATATCTGTGGTCACTGAGTCTCACATCGTCGACTGATTTGACTCATACATTCAAACTTCAACCTTTTCATTTCTCGGTGTGTGTGTGTGTGTGTGTGTGTGTGTGCGTGTTAGAGCATCAGGTGTGTCTCTTCATGTGCAGAGCCAGGTGGTCAGAGCGGGAGAAGGCCCTCTGACAGAGCAGACACTCGTAGGGTTTCTGGCCCGTGTGCTTGCGGTAATGACGTGTCAGCTCATCTGAGCGGGCAAATTTCCAGTTGCAACCCTCCCATGAACATTGGTAAGGCTTTTCTCCTGCACCATAAAGAGTAAAAACAGATAATAGTTACCAAACAAACACATTACATCATCATTTTAGACTTTTTTTTTTTGTGGTGTGGGTGTACCTGTGTGGGTGCGGAGGTGCGCCTTGAGGTGTGAGCTCTTGGTGTAGGTCTTGCTGCAGCCAGGGTATTCACAGCTGTGGACGGCGGGCCTCTTTTTCCCCGTCACCCTCCGACCGCGCTTCCCCTCCACCCCACCAGAGGGCAGCGGGGGCACAACCAGCAGAGTCTGCTGGTGGAGAGGCAGATGGCTCGGCGTCTGGTGGCTGTCGTTGTAGCCACAGTAAAGGTTGGCGTTCTGGTGTGGAATGTAGCTGTAGTGTCGAAGGTCAGGGGTCATAGCTTGAGGTGGTATGAACCTGCCGTCATGGAAGGTCGCCATTGAGGGGTGCTGCTGGGGATAGTAAGGGTTAAAGTCCCACGATGAAACTTTAGTGAGGCTTTCTCTGCCGTGCCGCTCCACATGGCCTCCTTGAGGGAAGCCAAAGTGATCTACATTAGGTAGACTCGGAAAAGAAGTCCGACCCGTTTGGTCATCACTATAACCATGGTGGTACAGCTCCGGCTGGACTGGCATTGTGGTTTCACCGGGGGACAGGAGCTCCCCCATGAGGCAGGCAGTGTTCATCTGCTGCTCCTGTCCAGGAGGCTCCTTACACATGGCCGCCTCCTGGTACGCTGGGTTTGGGGCGAACTGTGAGAGCCGTTGATCGTTGTTGTCCAGGGAGGGATGGATGTCAGGGGACTGGCTGCTCCAGTCAGACAGCAGGAACTCAATGTCCCAGGATGCCTGGCTGTCCTCATCCAGGAGCTCCTCTGTCATCTGCTGAGAGACCTGCAGCTGCTCAGAGCTGGTCGGTGATAGCTTGTTGCTCAGAGAGTCTAGAGGGAGAGAGTCGGCCTCGGACTTCCACACCTAGACGGTGTTGGAGAGCATTGAGAGGTGAGGATCATCAAGGAGGACATTTTGCACAAAAAGGAGATTCCTCCACATTGCTTTAGCATTGAACGGATAGGTTCACGTCCATATATACATTGAAAGTGTTATTAGCTGCTCTAAATGTTCCTTCTGTCCGTGCAGGCTGTTCAGAGATCAGTTGATATGAGGCTTCAAAAAGTCTGTTTTAGTCACTCACTCCTCACGCATGTCTTCTAAATGTTCTTTTTAGTAAAATATTCCTACTTTGTGTAACAGAACATCCACTGTGACTCAGCAAGGAAACAATGTCAGTAAAACCACAGAGTGGGGATTTGTCCAAATCTCATAGTAGGTCCAGTTTCAGATGTTTCCCCCATTACTTACATTGTAACCACTTTAGGAGGGAACTCTACTTACATTGTAACCACTTTAGGAGGGAACCAATAACCAATAACTCCTTCACTGTTTATATGGGCATGTCAGATTACTTAAAAATGTAAATGTATCCTTTAAGAAATTAATTGAATCAGTACATAAAACAAAACATTTCACTCCCAGCAGACATTCAGATTATGAGGTGGTTTTTTTGGGGTTTTTTTTTTTACATTAAATTAGCTTTTGATCAGAAACAACTTACTGCACAATAACTTCAATAATATTTTATGGGACATATGACAAGCTTTATAGTGCATTTTTCAATTCAATATTCAATTAAATAATGACTAACTTATCTGTGGATTGCACAAATAACCACAATGATCTATAGACAACATACAATATTTAGCACTGGCCTTTTTTTTTTGTCACTGTAGGAATCAAAGAACCGAAGTCAACCCCGTACTTACTTTCATATTGTCACTGGATTGGGTGAGGTTGGAGAAGGAGCTGAAGGAGGGGAGCACAGCCTGTGTAACAGCCATCAAGCACTTTGATGACGCCGATTGTCAGTGGAAGCGACAAAACTCTTTACTTTGCTTTTTAGTTTTTTACGCGACCATCTCAAGCCCAGCTAACAGAAAGTCCAAGCCGAGTCTACCAGGCCAGTCATCTCAGTTTCAGTCCGCTCCGTGCTGAAAGGCTGCAAACAGGTTCTCAAAGCTGCCTCCTTTTCTCCATTCCTCCCCTGCTATCTCCCCCTCCTCGCTCTTGTCTATCTCTGTCAGCTGCAAGTTCAACTTCAAATCTCTCTTCTTCATGTAGGTTTTGACCGTTAGGAGGTGGAGTGTAAGCAGAGTTACTTTCATGGCCCCATTTTTTTTTATTCACTTCAGGTTGAAACTAAGAAACTGTATTAGTTCAACTCACCTCATTGTCTTCCTCTTTTGTGGGATTCAGAACAAACAGTCAAATTTAAAGAAATGATGAGCATCAACCTGTCATTTCATCAAGAAATGTATCTATGTTGTCCAATCCAGACCAATAGATATAACTTTGAGGGAGATTATTATTATTATTATTATTCATGATAATAATAATGAAGATTTGAAGAATAATTGTGTTTTCAATATATTTTCAATATATTTCAAATAATGATTGCTGTATGTTTAATGTCCTCACTGTATATCTGCAGTCTAGAAATAAACGGATCAACCATCACCCGTTTTGTCATTTGTAAGAAATGCATAAAGGACATTTATGATAGGGTCAAACAGGACAAATGAAATAGGAGAACAATCTAATCTTTCTGAATATGGGGAAAACACAACATATCAGGATACTGCAATGATTAATTTCAATAAAAAATATAAACACAACTACAAAATGTACTGGAAATGTTGTGAAATGCTGCAAAACGACCACCTGACACTGCAGAATAGTGTCGGGCTCACAACGTCATTTTTCATTCACAACTTGGCTAACAGATGTCTGTCCGCTATCTGATAAAACACACTTTGGCATCGAGTGCAGCGTGTGTTGGTGCGTGTACAGTGAAGTGTGTGTGCACGTGCCATGTGTGAACCGTTTATAATAACATGTTTGAATAGATGTAATGATCCATCACAAAACAACCTCAATAGAAGTGACTATGATGTTGACATTCAACGTGAAAACGTGATACAGAAACATATTAGTGAATAACACACATACAATACAGCTCATGATACAGCTTTTTATGTCTGCATTTAAAACATTATCCCCATTGTTGAGGCAATACTTCTCATAGTTTTAACACACACGCACACACACACACACACACACAGGTCGGTCTTCCCAGTGAGGACATGCGGCGCTGACTTCTGAGAAGACCTGTGTGTGAAAGGTGATTATATTCTCGCTGCTGTTTATCTGTTTATCTTGAGGCAGAGGCAGGCTGCTGTCTTCTCACAGATACTGGTCTCCTGACTGCTGCTGGTCCCTGATGAAGAGCCCACCGCTGATAAAGACTCTCCCTCAGAATGACGACTACCAGCGACTTCCTCCTCGCGGCCTTCAACACGTCGTACAAGTTCGTCTGTAGTTTGTTTATTTCTTCGATGGAGAGTTAACTTACCAAGCTGTGGTGAACTTGTGAGTATGATGTCATCATTGCACAGAAAGACACTCAAAGAGGATGAGAAGAGTGCGTGCTTCATGAAGTCATATCCTATGAAATTTAAGATTACCCCCTCCCCCCCAAAAAAAGAATAAAAAAACAAACAAATGTGTTATGCTTCTAAGAAATGTGCAAAACATAACAAATTGAGATATGTCAGCTATACATATGGAGCCTCACACAACATGAGAGATCTGTTTACTGTATATTGAATATCTTTTTGTTGTGTTTTATATGATTTGTGTGCCATCTAAACTTCTTTTGATATTCTTTTTGGGCAAAGTGATTTGAAAAGTATAAAGATTCCTGTAGGGAATATTATAGCTGCAAATTAAAGAAACATTACAGTAATATTAATATTGCATTTTATTATACTCTACAATATGTTTTCATATCTAAACATAAGCAATATGATGGCTGTTTGGGGCCCCACCAGGCATTTGCATAATGATAAGTCTGGTGAACTAGAGTGTATTTCACTGGTATTTCTGACTTGGATTTACAGACACAGTTATATAGAAAGAGACAGAGAGATAGATGACAGGCAAGGCAAGGCAAGGACAGGCAAGTAAGAGGTATTTATTACTAGTGTTCAGCCTTATTCTTCAGCAAATTACCTTATGGTGCTCAGCTGAAAAATCAGATAGGAGATGACATTTTGGAAAAAGTTTATAGGCTCTGACACATTAGATCTTAACATATGCTTAAAAGGGGACACCATGCCTGCAGACAGGCTTTATATGCATAATCACATTGTGATATCTGAGGTAGTTGCTAAGAAACAACAACAACACAGATATGTTGGGAAAAAAATCTAAAAATAAATTTACATATCTTGGTTTGGACGTCAACACTTGAGAAACTGTCAATTTTTATGACGTAATGAATATGTTTTTAATGGTAAATTACACTTTATTTATTATTTATTTATTTTATATTTGCGATTACATTTAGATGGCAAACTAAACTATGACTAAATTTAAAATACTATGATTTGATGTTTTTTAATGATTTAGACATGATATGCTATGAATTTTTTTTACTATACTATGCTATACTATGACTTCATTCAACATACTATAAAATATATTTTTCAATTATTTTTTTCCGAAATACTATATTTTTTCGACATGCTATACTATGACTTATTTTGTCGTCAACATACTACACTATGACTTTTTCTTATTTTTTCCACTTGCTATTATGACTTTTATCTACATGCTATATTCATCATTTTTCATCAGTTAGACATGCTATACTATGACTTTTTATACATATGGACTGATATGCTATACTATGACTTTTTATACATATGGACTGATATGCTATACTATGACATTTTTAATTACATTTTTGACATACAATACTATTACTTTTTGTGATGTTTTCGATATGCAAAAACATTTTGAGCCCTTTGGCTGCCTCAAAGTCTGAAATGATGGACTTTCTGAACCGTCTCTGGTCTCAGCACCAACAATAATGAGTCTTTGTCTCCCTCTAGTGACCATATGTGACCCTGCACCATCGCAGCTCCAGTTACACTACAATGTGTCATTCAATGCGATTCGCTGCTCCACTGTTGCTGTACGATTGGTTGCCACAGCAACAGACATACATTCGCTGCTGTCTACGGCAGTTTTAATAGCTGAACTCAGCTAACAGTTAACGACGAGTTGTGATAAGAGCTTAAGTAAGTTCATTCTTGTTTTTATTCAGGTTTGTCCTTTCTTTTAATGTTTCTTTCACGTAGAGACAATTCTGTCAGTTGTTGACACCGGTCTTAGCCCTGGAGCCCCAACGCTGGCTTGCTAACTAGCACATAGCTAACACGGTTTAGCTAAGGTATCGATTTTGGAATTCTTTTTTATGTGACATAATAATATTCTATCAAGCTATGTTACTGCTTTAGTGTCGTTCATTGTCAGTGGAGCAGCTCCAGGATCGGTTTTTAAATCATAGCATCACCATATTCTCCCTGTTTTGCCATTTGTTCAAATTAACTGTGAGCTGTAGCTTTCGATTAAAGAAAGGGTAAAATACCCTGGCCATTAATCACTGATAACTTGAATGATGATGGAGACATGTATCAACAGTGCCATTGAGGTTGCAGATGGAGGCCTCCTCACAGAGCAGAGATGGCAGAGGTCTGTGGAACAACCCCAGAGTCCCCCAGTACAGCAAGAAGACCCAAGATATGCTGAGATGTGAGATGATGCACTTTTTGAAATTCTTTAGGTGTGAATGAGAAACGGTATAGGACTTGACCATGTGAGGTACATACAAGTCTGTGTGCACTTACTGCTTCTGCTTTGAAAGTTTACCTTCTTTGTCCTGTTGCTGTTTCTCAGTAATGATGCAGGAATCAAGATTCACCAACCTTCAGAGAAAACAGATCAACCAATGCCTCAAGAGTAAGTGTATAGTATAGATATTTCATACATTGTTTTGTACTGCCATATTAAAAACCTTTACTTTTCTTTTTTTTACTCGTCTCTTACAGACGGAGCAGCTTTACCACTGACCTCCAATCCCACATCATCAGCATCCCCCTCTAAGCCTAAAACCACTACATCTGTCCAGAATCATCTGCCAGGCAAGTCTCAGAGACGCAGTGCTGAAGCCTGTCGCTCTGGGAACAGCTATGTCCGGGAAAAGTTCCATCCTGCTCCAACAAGTATGTTATCAAAACTGACACCGTTATTAATATTGCATTTAGTTTTTTTTTTTTACATCTATATTGCAAACAATTGCTCCTTTTCTATCTTTGTTTCACTTTCTTAGGAGATTTGGAGAAAGAGAAGAGGAGGCTTCAGAGTATAATGGCAACAGGAGAAGAAGAATGCACAGCTGCATCTTCCAAAAATGTTTCTGCGTGTCCAGAAGTGACGGAGCAGAAAGACCGGTTCCAGGAAGGTGAGGCACAGAAACAGATCATGTGAGTTATATGTCACATGTTCCATTACAACCTGAATAGAAACACACCACATTTAAATGAAGTTGTCACATTGATTTTGATAATCCGTTTCTATTCATTTCAGCCAGAATAAATTATGATCTATGCTACTCTGCTTGATTTAATATATCCAGGTCCCCTCAAATACGTCCAATAACAACTTGTTTCTTTTGTAGTTCTGGATGAGATAGAGGAGAGAACACAGTTTCTGTCAGATATGTCCTCTATGGGTCAAGAG
Organism: Chelidonichthys spinosus; assembly: GCA_029853015.1. Lineage (NCBI taxonomy): Eukaryota > Metazoa > Chordata > Actinopteri > Perciformes > Triglidae > Chelidonichthys > Chelidonichthys spinosus. The sequence goes on along the minus strand of CM056824.1, from coordinate 16,858,084 downwards.
AAGGAGTACATAAACATCATCAACGCTGAGATATCCCAGGTGAACAAGCATTGATTTGTGCTCTAAATATGTAAAATGCTGACCTGTGTTTCGGAGGATATTGTGGTAACAGATATTTTGACTTAATTGATTTCTTTTAAACAATATAATTTGATACTGACAGATCAATTGCAATGAAAATTGAACCGTAAAATGGCATTGGTGCCAGTCTGTATTTTAGGTTCACGTATCTGCAATTCAAACTCAACCTGCGTTGTGTCACAACTCCCAATTACAGAGGATTCAAGAACTGCAGCTCCTGCAGTCACAAGAAGGATGCGATGACATCTGAAAGGAGGGGAGACTGCAGAGCAGATAAGAGAGCAGAGAGAAGACTCCCTGCCACTGACTGAACATTTAGGAATGACTTGGAAGTCAGGTGCCAACACTGACGTTATCAATGGATTAAAGGTGTTATGAGTGCAGTAATGATTCCTGTGGTTAGAGCTGGACTGTACTTCAACTAAGCAGCTCGTGTTTGAAAGCACAGCAGTGAATACATAACTTTGATGGCTGGCTGTGAAAGCGTTACAATTAAAAGATGCACGGGCGACTTGCATTAAGTTGTTTTATTCCTCTGCCTTCCAGTGGCTGTTTTTTAATAATCCTGCTGCTGTTTTAGGACAACATAGCTGACAGAAATATGGCACCTCAGAAGCCCTTGGTTTCTGTTGGACAGGCACAGAGCAGAAACACAGACACAACGGAGATGACCATTTTAAATGGAGAATAAATCCAAATAACTGACAAACAGGAACAGAATGAGTAAACATGACTCCATCAAATGACCATCATCCTCATATGCAATTAAATAAATGGCACTCAAATATTAATACATTTTATCCTATCCATTTTTTAAGGCAAAACATGGAAACACACAGCAAGGCGTAGTAAAATATAAATTAATGATTGCATATTCTGGTTTCTCCCAAATGGTTAAAATGGTTACAAGCTGGTGCTTCACAACATTTGTTAAATACTATATTTATCTGCCTTTTTCTATGGTTTATTATTGCATGTGTGACCTTTCATATTAATACACTTTCTGACATCTGTAGTCGTCTACTTTCTACTCTGCTCTCTACAGACCTCACATTTCCTATCTGACTTTGAGTCTCCCACTTTGTCTCTTTCACACCCATTAATACTGTATCTGTGTAAATCCATGTGTTTCATGATATGCATTTACACTAAAGACACCATTGCAAAACTGAAAAAACTAAAAACAAGGAAACCACATACAGTCAAAACATAGCAGCTACAAGAGCTAAGGTCAGGGTTCCCAAGGGTCAAGGGGACAGTAAACGTCAGGGGATTTGATCATTTTTTGGGGGGCCAAGTCATTTTGTTGTACCATTGTTCAAATTTTATTTGCCATTTATCAAAATGTAATATTTCCCACACTGTATTTTTCTTTACTGTGTTATTTCATGAGTTTCCTCTATGTCTTGAGTGGTTGTTATGGTTACTAATTTACCACTCATTAACACCAAATAACACAAAAGCTCATAAAGTGATGTGTTTAAAATACTGTGTCTGTTTGAAATGGAAATTCATCTTTTAAGTCAGTGAAAGTCAGGAAAAAGTCAGCACATTTGACTTGTGGGAACCCTGTCAGGTATCCTTTGTTGATAGAACATTTCATGGTGATGTTGCAAGATTTTAAAGCACAAATCATCTTTGTTTTTTGTTCTTTTACTTTCACTCGTACCACAGGCTCAAACCAGACCTGACATGAAACCCTCTCAGATATCCAGCTTCTGACCTTTGGAACTGAGGAGCAGAAAAGACTGGTATAAGTCAGGAAGAGATTAAAAGCCATTAAAAACATATATACACATCAGGGATCAACTTGCATCCCAGTGACTTCATTCAAAGTCACACCTTTGCTCCGCAAAGAGAGGCGAAGTAAAGCAACACACAACAAATCAGTGCAGTGATTTAGAAATCTACTGTCCACTTCACTCCCCTCAACGGTCAGGGAGCTTACAAACACGTCAGCTTTGAAAGCAGTTGATATTTTATGCAGTCTCTTAAAAACACACAAAGGCAACTGAAAATAGTCACTGAAGCGACTGTTTGGTGAAGCATCAAGTAAGATGTGAGCAGGGAGTGGGTTGCAGTTCCAAGTCATTACTGACATCCAACGGTGACTTCATCTCCTCTTCTTGACCTCGTCCATGTCTTTCTTCGGCCTTTTTTATTTGCATTAGTCTTGTTAAAACAGTCCCGTATCCTTTCGGAGGAGATTGTGTCCTTATGGTGATTTCTCCTTGCGGGGGCTCTGGCTCTTGTCTGGTTCTCTTTTGTGGCTCAGCCTCTTCAGCACCTTAATGGGTTTGAATTTCCCTCCTTTTTTCTTCGGCTGCTCAACGTCTGGATCCTTGTTGAAGTCTGAGGAGATGAAAACAAGATTCACATAGGTTCTAAAATCAGAAAGTTAAGAGTGAGATTTCCATTTTGTGTTTAATAAATGCTCTTCTCTAAAGAATGTTTAACACATGGAGCTCGCTCTAAATCCTACCTTTTTTCTTCAGCATGGCCTCCATAAGTTTATCCTCCTCTTCTTCCCTGTGAAACAAAATGACCGTTAGATTGCTAGTACCTGCACATCACTGCTGATCAATACACTGTGGGCTCACTACAGAGATGCACAGTTAACTGCCAGTCATTGATTACCTCTGCCTGTCCTGGTCCATGGTGTTGACAATTTGGTTACGCTGTTCAATGACGGTTACCAGCTCGGCCATTAGCTCCTGCTCCCGAGCCTTGTCCTCCTCTGTCCAATCTTTCTCTGAGGACGGAGAGGATTATTTCATTTCCAGAGTTCTCTATTGATCGTTGTTGGTCATTTTGACAGACAAGGTTGTTAAAGTTCAGTAATAATAGATTATTACCTGTCATTAGATTTTTTTTATGGAAGACATAGCCTAGGCGTATTTACATCCAATGCATTTTTTGTTCTATTAAGATGCACACAAAACACACACCTGGTTTGTTGAGAAGACACCTCAGCTCATACTCCACGTCAGCTTGCCTCTCTTCCAGATTCTGCTGCTTATCTCTGCAGAGAGCAATGTTTACACAGTATGTGACACACTGGCAATGTTCTGTTTAATAATGTACTTAAGACTGCATTAAAGAAAACATCTCTTCCTCCCTGAATAACTAGATGGGATTAATTCCCCAAACTAAAATCAAGCACAATTAAGTATTCCTTAAACCTTCTCAAATAAACGATTACTCAGCACGTTTGGCCCTTGCTGCAGTCTCATACTTACGTGTAGACCAGCTCAGCTTCTCGTCGTACTAAAAGGTGTTTCTCGTGGATGAGAGTGAACCAGTCCACCAACAGACGCTCCTCATCCTCATCTGAAAACACAAAAGACGAACACGGAGACATAATTGTTGTGTTTCTATCGCTTGTTATTTTCTTCAGGTCAAACATAGTATATAAAACTATACAAAATAATTTTCTCTAGGTCACCATTTGTCTTTTTATAATACTTTTGTGAGATTTATAAACTAGAGTTTTCAATTTGGAAAATATTGAACCTAACTATTTATGCACTGCATGCGGGTACGTCTTTGTGATTTGTAAATGGCCTTCAACCGATTGAACTGAAGCTGCATTAGAAATAGTGCGATGTGTTACCGTTAGGGTTATCTCTCAGCTTCTTCTCCAGCTCCACTCCCCTCTGCTCCAGTTCGTCCAGGTGCTTTTCCAGCTGACCCATCTCCCCATGGATGTCCTCTACTGGGATGTACTGATCTGACTGCACCTGGTTGGATGTTTGGACACGAGGGAGAACACGTCTTCATCCATTGTATATTTCCTATAATAAAACATACAGTATATGTTGTCTTTAGTTTTTCTACCTTGCGTTTGATAAGAGGGAAGCCATGGCCGGGGGCCGGAGGTCTGGCAGGACGAGGGCCTTTTGGTGGTTTGGTTTTAGATTTAGCAGGAGAGGGAGAAGCTTTCCTGTTGAACGGGTTCTCCTTACAGATCCGCTAAAATGACAAAATGGATAAAGCTGGAATATAATGTGGAAAGCGTACTGTTTTATATTGCATTAATTGGAGGTGGATCCATTACTTTATTGTGTGATTGGGTGGCTCCTGAAGCCAATGGGCTGGGGGTCGTCAGCGGCCGTGGCGGAGAGGCTCCAGTCCCTTTGATCCCAAAGCTGCGACTGGTCTGTGGAGTGGCTGGAGCTGAGCTGGCGTTTGAAGGCATGGGAGAAGGGTTGGGGTTTATGCCAGGATGAGGCAGAGCCTCAGTAGAGGAGGAGGAAGCGGATGCTGTAGAGTTGCACGGCGAACAGATGGAAGGCTCCGAGACACTCTTGGTGAAGTTGTGTTCCTGGCCACTGCTGGCACCGCCACGCAGAGGGAGATGGGAGGAGCTGTGATCCGAGCCAGAGGACAGACTCTCTGTGCTGAGAGCTGGTGAGGGAGAGCAAGAGGAGGGCTGAGAGTGAGAGAGAGCTGAAGGGGAAAGAAGGTTCAGCAAAAACAGACGAAAAGAAACAGGAATCAAAGTAGTTGAGACGGATTGAAATGGAGAGGGAATGGGGGAAAAGAACAAAAAATAATTTGCCCATTTTCATTGGCTCCAATAAAACTGGGGATGTATGATTAAAACATGATGTTTACACATCATTACATGAAGCTTAAATACTGCATAAAATGAGTTTCTTCAATAACATGCAGTGGTGGTATTTGAAAACACAACATGAGCAATGTTCCACAAACCACTAATACCCATGAGGTGAAATGACAATAAAAGGAACTAGAGTCAAATGTATAACCATGTCTTTGCATTTTCTTCCTGTAAAAAATGACACACAGCTTGGTACAGAAATCACAAAGGAACCCGACCTGCAGGTGGTTTTGGGACACGAGGCGCTGGCCGTTTCTTGCTCTTGGCGCTCCTGGGGCTGGCGGAGCAGGACGAGCTTCCTCCACTAGGGGGGGTGTCTGCACCTGTCGCGTCAGCTGCCTGACTGATTTTGTACCATGGATGACTAGCCACGACTGTGGGTGGAATTGCACTTGCTTCAACTCCCTCTTCTTCCTCGACCTCGTTATTTTCATCTTCGTCATCATCATCCTCGAATGGGTTGGAGGGCGGCGGGGGCGTGCTGGGCCTGGAGTCTTCCCCTTTGAGAGAGGACAGAGAGCCTGCATTGGGAGGGGTGGACAGTCCGGCAGGGGGACGGGGAGGGGCTTTCTTCTTCTTGGTCTCTGAGTGGACCAGGGCGAGCCAAGGTGGGTCTTTGGGTTTATGGGTGCCACTGGACAGGCTGGACAGTGAGATACACAAATAGGGATGGAGGGGTCACAGAGGGGGAGACAACAAAATATAGCCAGATGGAGACACGCAGGGGCAAATAACTACATGCTGTAACAAGATGTCATTTAGACCTGAGACAGAAACAACTATGATGATATGATGAGGGTCAATAAAATGGTACCAATAGACAGAAGAGACATTTAAGGGAAGTTCAGCTACCTTCCAGGAGACTGTGACCTTTCTCTGGGTTTGGGAGGAATCGGAGGCTTCTGGTATTCACCTGTGACTTCAAGAAAAATGTGAGGATGAACGTTAACAGATCTTATTTTCATCTGTAATCCTTTATATTCTGTAATACGCACCGACTGTAAGGCCGTCAGTTTTACGGGGTAGCCGAATCCGAGGGGCAGGGCGAGGTGGAGGAGTGGGCTCAGAGACCCGGCGGGGTGCCGGAACTGGCCGATTGGCACCTTCCTGATGACTGATCGGTGTAGAAGGGAGGTCACCGTTGGTTGTCAATTTGGCTTGTGTTTTAACATCTTCCTCTTTCTCCACCTCTTCCTCATCGCTCTCATCAAAAGGGTTGGGAGGAGAAGAAGAGCGTGGCGTTCCCTCTGCTTCTCCACTGCCATCTATCTCTTTGGCTTTTTCCAAAGAGTCCGTTGCATTTGGTGCAGCTGTGTCTTGCTTGTCAACAGCTGTGACCGTGGCAGAGTCATTGATAGGCATGTCAGTGTCATTTGTTTGGCTCACAGGCGGCGCCTTTTCCTGGTCCCTCTCAGAGGGAGAAGTATGAGGGATTGGGCTGCGACCAATCCTGGCAGACTGACCTACCACTGGTCTCTTACTAAGATCTGGCCGGCCATTCTGACTGGCTAAAGCGTGCCTCACAAGGTGATGTGAACAGACCAAGGCCCCAGAGTCGCTTCCTAATTTGTAGGATCCAGGAAGCAATGTGCTGTGACACTCTGTGCACCTGAGACAACAACGACACAGGAAGACAGTAAGATCTTCAACAGGGCTAAAGATGATAAATAAAGTAAAAAAAGATTGAGAACATGTCAAATTAATACTGCAAACTTGGTATCTTTTGACAGATACAAAATCTAAAATCACATTTGCTGTTATCACCAGTAACCAAATCAACCAGGACTAAAATCTGAAGGATTATCACTTTGACAAACTCCAAAGAGTATCATTTTTCCACCGTCTTGTTAGAAAGGTGTTATGGTTACACAGCATAGTTCACACAGGTCAACATTAGGCGTAGCTGCGGTTTTGTTCACCTGAAGCAGTTGCGATGGTAGAGCTTGCCCTCCACCAGAAACCTCTGCACCAGGTGGACGTGTTTCTGGCAGGCGGCACAGGTGCTGCTGAGCGTGTTGCGCTTGACTGCCGAGACGCCTTCTACACCTGTTTGTGCGGGCTGGCTTGGCTAGAGCAAGCAGCCAGGACGTTGTTCGCAGGGAGGGGGAGACGACAGGGGAAGGGGGGGAAGATGAGAGTAATGGGGGAGGGGGAGATCAAACACGGAGTCAGGCTTTGAGGATATGGATTGTTCGTTATGTTTAGCGAGCTACGTCTACTCGGTTACTGTGATATATTCTGCTCATTGGTTCATGTGGTTGAACTGCATTTCTTTTTCAGTTTGAAACATAAAAAGTATGTATGCGTTTAGAAGTAACAAAATCCAAACAACTTGGGTTAGTGGCTCTGGGAGTCACATATCCTGGATATGATTTGGGATTGATATATTGATTTTAGCTATTGGGGGTTTATTTGAAATTGTTTTTTTCGTGTTAAGTAAAAAAGGAGGTTAGCAGCAGCACATTTCAAAACTTGGCACACAGTGTTAGGATAGTACCACTGTTAGTATTTTTTTTGTACAATAGATGGTTAAAAAAAGACTGACCTAACTGTTTTGCTTTCACCTCCTAGCCCACCCCACCCCAATCCTACTGCCTAGGCTCAGGACCAGAGAGTGGAGGGGGGAGCAGATGGGAGGAGGAAGAAGAGCAGGAAGAGGAGGGAGTGGAATGAATTTTCATCTGAAGAAGGGGGTTGGGGTGGGCGGTGGAAGTTGAGAGGGAGGATGCCAGTATATGGAAGTATGGCGATGGAGGAAAGAAGTTGAAGGCATGCGAAAGAAAAGAGAGACAGGATACAGAGGCTATCTTTATAGACTGACTCTACCTCTGTTGCTTAGATTTCCCCCTGCTGTGCAACACAAAGCCCATACAAGGAAAAAGTAATTGGAAAACACAGATGTGGAGATTCTTGTACTGCAATGGCAGGATGGGATTTGTATTGTACAGACCTGATGACTTAATACCCCCAAATAGCACATGCAGAGTTACACTTAGAGAATCCGAGGCTTCAGATACACACCAATATAATACCAGACAAATGTGTGAGTTTGAGTTTGGTTATCCAGGCCTTCAAAGGACACCATAAAGAACACAGTGTGTTAACATGCATCTCCGGCAAAGTATCATGTGGACATAATATAGTTCAGTGATGCAGTTTTTTAAAAAGGTACTAGGTGTGGCCGAGAGTAAAAAATAATGAATTATCAATACATGCAGAGGGTAATTCCTGTTTCTGCTGGTGCAAAGTACTTACCTCAGACTCAACCACTTTGTCTTCCAAAGGGGTTGGGGGCCTTTTCTGGGCTGGTTCATTATGATCGACAGAACTTAACCGTTTCACGGAAGGGGGGTTTGCTGCGGAAAGGGAAGCCATCAATTACTTCTCTCAACAGGTTATATAAGTTGTTATCACACCCACAAGTTCTACAAATTGCTCAGAGGGTGGACAGTTTTTATTTTTAAATAAGGATTGGATTAGAAACATGCTGAAAAATAAGGTAAAAATTGGAAGAACATCATTGACCTCAAAGCATTAGATGTCTTTTATATTCACACTGCTTGAAAAGAATTAACTGAACCCACCTTGAGACTTGTTGTTGAAGAAGTTGTAGTACTGGGAGACATATGTGATGATGCTGAGACGGTCAGGCACTCTCATGGACACCATGTCTTCTGGGTCCAACAGGGCTGGGATCCCCAATTGTGCCTCTGCCACATCAAACGCCTACGATGAAGCAAATAGGGAGAAGAGAAGGAAGGGGGAAGCTAAATAAACTGAGAAACAGTAGGCAGTGGAAACTGTTGACAGTGATTGGTTGATCACCCTGAGTAACCAGAGGCCTGTACTACGAAGCAAGTTCAACATACCCAGGGTATCCTTTGGTTATCTGGCTTAACTCGCTCTACCGATTGTGATCCTGCTAACCAGTCCTAGATCAGGAGTCCTATCAACTTGGTGAATCAAGCCAGGGTTTCTCAATGTGGCTGTGAGCACGTTCACATAAAAGAAGGTGGAGTTTGCAGTATCTGACTGATCACAAACATGGACTACATTGACTACACCTGACCTGCAAGAGGTTAAACACAAAATGCAGGTTAAAAAGAAACACGGTTGTAGCATCAGGTTGATAATATCCCTGCCCCAGCTATACCACGATAGATTTGACTAGTTTTTTCTTATAAAACAGAAGATGCAAATGAAAGTGAAACTAACTGCATGGCTCGATACCACTATGGGTGATCGAAGTATGCTTTGTTCAGGAAGTCGAGTTACTGCATACCACAAATGTGTTTTACTTTTCAAACATGCAGACACGTTTCGCAGAAGTAGAACTGTACAAGGCAAAAGGTAAAATGCTTCCTCTCGATGAAGGGAAGGCTGACATGGGGAGAGAGGATGGAACCACTTGTCTAAATGTATTGACTACATAAAGGCCGCGTTCAGACTGCAGGCAAATCCGATTCAAATCTGATTCCTTCTCATATCCGATTTTTAGGGCTGACTGTCCACACTGTTTTAGCAAGTGTCCAAATCGCATTTGGCTCTGTTCAGACTGGGCCACATCAAGTGACCCATCTGACTGGTTGCTGTAGCAACGACGTCGGAGCGGAGGCGTGTATTGTGTGACGTCATGTAATAGCGACGAGAAAAACAACAAACAAGATGGAGGCAGCTCACATGAGTATATTGTCCTTATCGCTGTCCAGTAGGGCTGCAGAACCGGTAACGTAGCTCCACAACTTGAAACAGGCGGGTGGTTTGGCGCATTGGTTCAGGTCTGGCATCGCGTAGAGTGACCTCACGGACAGTCAAATCCGATCTGAGTGTTTGGAGCTGTTCAGACTGCGATCTGAAACTACCTCCCGGAGGTGGTTTCGATCCGTTTCGCAAAAATCTGATTTCATGTGACTTGGGACTGTTCAGACTTCAAAAGAGTCATCCGGTTCCAATCTGGATGGGCTAAAAATCGGATTTCTGCTGGCAGTCTGAACGCAGCCTTAGGGTGTGATGGTTTGCTGGTTCAACTCTTGGTGACCAAAAAAAACAAAACAAAAAAAAAACTAATGGATGGACGTCTGGCTCCATAATGACACAATCTAACTTAGTTGCTTTGAGTGCTTTTTACATTTACACTGATGGATTATTCACTCAAGCTTAGGCCTCATGGATGCAGTGAATACCTTGATTTATTTATAATGACAGACAACACACAGCATATGTTGCTGACGCTACCACCAAGTGTCTCACTCCCTGAAAGCTGTTGGCTATGAAGTATGTAAACAGCAGCAAAGAGCTGCCAAAGCTTAGCTCAGGCTGGAAATCAAGAGACTCCTTCAATTTTCTGTTGGCTTACAAACGACATGGAAAAATATTCAGGGAAACGGGACATAGATCTTCATTGGTTTCTACCCAGTACTCTTAAAAGCAGCAAATTCAGCACTTTTGCACTTAAAATCCTCTTTACATGTCTCACCACAGGCTTGTATTAAGCTTTCCTCCCTCGGTTGCCTCGACATGCTCTATCAGAATTATGCAACACTGCTCTTCACACAAACACACTCAAACACACTGAAGTCCCACCCAACATGACAGCATGCAATCCTTATTTAGGCGTAGTAATGATATGGTTAAATGGAGCACACGCAGTGACAGATCTAACACCTGAAACTGCATAAGCGATTTCCCCCTCGCTTCAAGAGCAAACTGAGCAAACACAAGATGGTTGTGCTTTAAACCTCAAAACTAACACCTGTAAAACTGACTCACCAGTTGGTTGTTCTCGTACACATTCTCTTTAGACAGCGAGCCAAAGTCTCTGAAATGACAAGAAAATAGAAAAGAAAAATTAGAAAATTCAAAACATTTGAGAAAAGGCTGGTAGTCGGTGTACAGTTACGTATACCCTGCAACAACTGCAGATCGTGGAATCTCCTTTTATATCAGCAAGACCATAAAGAATGAAATAGCCATGCTAATATGGGACAGTACTTTACTGAATTTGCTGACCTACTTCCACTTGTGTTATGAAACATCGACAAGCTATTATTGGCTTTACAGAATGACATGGTGTGTGTAGTTGAACGTCAACTACCAACGCTGACAATTGGTTCCAAAGCCACGCAAAATTGAATGCTTAATGCGCAAAAGATTCCGTACAAAGGGAAAGAACTCCTGCATCAAACAGGTGTGATGGTCCAATAATTACAAGGCTCTGCTTAGAAATGCCTTGGGCGAGGAATCAAAGGCAGGCTCTCCCCCAGTCAACATCCTGCAGTAAAACTGGAAAATGTCTGTGTGCTAGGAAGAAAGTGCGGCTGTGTGCATAAGTAAATAAATTGTGTATTAGTAGGACAACAGTGTGGCGGGAAAAAAACAACATGACCCTGATGAGAGCTTGTGGAGACCATGTGGAACTTTCAAGAAGGAAAAATCCTGTGAATGAGCTGCATGTTGGAGCCACACAAAGTGACCTCTGTTTTCTCTAATCTAGTTCCCATGGTCACAAACACACTGAGCAGCAGCTCTAATATCAAAACCAGGCAAAAGCAGCAGCAGCAACTTATACAAATTCCCACATGTTTGGACACTCGCAGAATAGACAGTGCAAGCTGACACTGACATGAATGATTAAGTGCAGGTTGTGACGTGAACTGCGAACCTGCCGTGACTCAGAGTCTTGCTCCAAGTTGTATTTTGGGAAAGAGGACTGCTGAGGAGCGGCGTGTGTGTCTGTCTGTGTGTACTTTGTGTCATGTATTTAAAATCCACATGATCGAAACCTGGGCAAACCAGTATATCTGCTAAATGTGGTTCAGTCACACGGGAAAGCTTGAGCTGGTGCATACAGGATTGGGATTTGAAAATGTTGTTGGCTAAATTACCTAAATATAAATGTTGTGACACGCAAAAATGTAGCTTATAAATACATAATAATCAGTAGTTTGAGTAGGAGGTGAGACAAAACAAGGGCATTCAGGAAACAAATCTCAACACAGATGTTTTAAAGTAAAACTCAGAAGATGACATTAGTGTTTGCACTGCTGCATATATAAACACAATTTCATTTAAATGCTATTTAAACACCCACTCACTGTCCTGTTCACTTTGGTTAACTAGGACATAGATGACATATCGGAGCCATGTCTACTTCCCCTCCAGTGGTTGTGGTGACAGTGAGTCTCAGCTGAAAGTGAGATGAGGTCATTTGGTTGTCGTTAGTAACGTCTCTCCTCTGCATCGGTGTAATGTATTTTGATGAGAATACATTGGTTGCAGAGTGCATGCAGGGTATGGGCCTTACAATGAGAAGGCCCAGCATTAGATCTAAATCCAGTTTGACAGGCGGAGGCCTCAGCTGCAGATTAGCCTGACGGACTGTCTGTCTGGATCAGAGCAAGTACCGTTGGGCCACTCCAGCTCCACAGAGGGCTGGACATGGAGACATGCTAGGCCACAAATTGAAGAGGATGAACTTGAAAGCTGGGTGTTTAGGATTTGTCAACTCTTACTTTCAGCTTCACTGACTTGTCGAGAGAATGTTCGCTCTACTGCCATCCAAGCACAGTCCAATTTCCTCCCAAAAGTCTGACCACCTGAGAAGTTAGCAGCATGAGCAAGATGCTTATTGTCTAAAATAATTTCATCATACCATATTTTCCCCCACGCAGATGCATGTAATGTGAGTCATATGCCAGACTTTCTGTTTATATGCAACTAAATTAAATGATTCGCCTGCCTTGATACACAAGATCTACAATCATATTCTAAGAAAACACACAATGCACCTCTTATTTGAGAACGGACGTACTAAAAGGCTGATCAACACCAAATAACATACTTCAGCCTTTTGGGACATTTTATTTGCGCAAATGCTGGTTAAATTCACTTATCAACTGTAAGTTGATAAGTAAGAGATTTTCTGTTTTTTGTCCAAAAAAACGGAATTTCCTCATACCGTTAATAAGTCATTTTAGTAACACCGAAACTGTCGTTGTGTTTTGTGGTAACTTCTGTAATATGTGTGTAGGTGAAAAATGCAGAGAGGAGGGGTGTGTTGTTACAGACAGGGCATGGCTTGTCAGCCTGAGTTTATTACAGCACACTGGCCTCTCACTGTACAACGTTCAGAAAGATATGTTGGATGTTGTTGGCTATGATAACACACACAATCATAAACTCATACAATGATAATACAAAATGTACTTTTTTCTTTTTAAGCAAAAGTTACCTAACCACTAGCAAAACCATAATCGCTCGTGGTAATGCAGTGTGTTGGAATTAGCCAGCTTTCTGGTTAAAATGTATTAAAAAATGACACAAAAAACTCGTGTACTTTGGTGACAGCCCTTGAAAACATCCATAGCACATATACATATGAGTTCACTAAGAGACTACGGAGTTTGTTCTGCATTTGTTTCCCAAATTCATTAACACACTAATAATTACAGCACTCGAAAAGACAACAGTCACTCCTTAAAAATGTGTCCACATTTCACCTGAGTCAGCGACAATGTACCGTTAACTTGAACCATTGTCTGTTAATTGTTAAATACATATTGTTTCGTTAACGTCAGGTTAACTTAGTATCAATGTAATGTCGTTACTTACATCAACTCTGGTCTGTAACGATGTATTATGGCACAGAAAGCCAAACCGTCGCGAAAGGACGTTGACATGTCTTTTACTTCCACATCGTTGTAATTTTCACACTGTATCCGACACCACTCCTGGAGAGCCTTCAGAGACCCATGATGTTATCGTAGAAATCCAAGTAACGTTATTCCCGTGAATTAAAATCGAGTGCCTTTGTTCGCGGTCACAGACGAGTCAGCTTTTCAGTGAATGGGGCGACAACACCCGATGTTGCGATGGGATACATTCATTATCGTCCAGTGAGTCACGTTCCGAAAACTAGCATCCCTTGCGAGCTAGCTAGACGTTACCTAACTTTGGCGACAAAATGCCTCATGCTCCCACATTGTCACCCGTGCCGAGATATTCAGACAAAAAAAATGACTTCATCCAAAGTGGCAGCGTACTTTGACCAGAACCACTGCTAAAAACACGTCTCAGCGGCTGATATCCAGAGTCGATAACGGTTGCTTGCCAACAAAGTTATTGGCGTAACTCAGCTAACTAGCTAGCTAAGGTGCGTTAGCCTGCTGCTAGCTCATGTCCAACGTTACAGTTTGAAGGTTTGCTTCGTTTTGGTGGGCGCTGGCTGGCACTGAGGGATTTGTCCTTCCAGTGTTTGGCGATGATGCTTTTCGAGTCGAAACAGAGGTGACAGAGTCCTCCTTGAGGTGGACCACAATACGGGTTTTGTTTGGCGATACAGTGACTGCAACGGCTTTTAAAACGCTGGATTAAAAAAAAGTATGTTTAACGTTACACTGCGCTCTAATTTGAGTCGTCAGAATTATCGTACGCTGTACAAAGTATATCCTGCAAGATTAATGTTGATTAAAGCAGCCCAGTGCTGCGGGTGCCAAGCCATCCTACTCTGATTGATTGAAGCATTGGCTACGTCTGCCACCCTACTCGATTGTCACGTTGCTTCTCTCCGCGCCCAAGCGGGGGCGCTCGGGGACCGCAACGGTTGTCCACGCGATATGTCCCTAAATCACGCGATAGTGGCCACTTGTTTAGAATTCCTGAAAGATGGCGACGGCGCCTCCCGATGAGGCTACCCTGCAGTCTCGCATCAGTAAGTCATTATAATGTACAACATCAGATTGACTATTGAACGGAGCGATACTCGATACGCTTTTAATGGACTCGGAGACACATTTCCAGTCTAAACATGCTGCTGTTGGCCATATGTACTTTACCGAGGGAGGCAATTTTTGAGAGCCAAAAAAGCGAATGTCATCAAATCAAAAAAGTGCACTTGCCGATAAGGAACAAACTCAGTCAAGCGTTAATGTATACACTTGGATTTTGAGCTCACGTGATGTTTAGAGGCGACAGTTTGAGGTTAATGATGCTACACAAACATGACATTTCACGCTAAATTAAAAAAGAATCCCACTAATGTCCTGCTGAGCGCTAACAAAATCTGCTAGCGTTAGTTAGCTGCAGACAAGCCAGTTGAACGAAGCCAAAACCAGGAACTATCGAATACAGGGCTTCTGTCATCATCGGGCACAGGATTCAGCTAACCCGTTTTCTGCAAACACGAGAAACTCTCTTCACACGCCCCATAATCGCATATCCGGTATTTAGCTAAATGTATTTTCCTTTTACACAGACACGGCCACCAATCCTTTGAATAAGGAGACTGACTGGGACAATATCAAGGGATTTTGTGATCAGCTCAACAATGAACCAGAAGGGTGAGATGATGATAAGGTTACACCATTTCAGAGGAGTTTTATTGTTAATCACAATATACAAAATGTAGAAACAAATCATACATGTGCCAGCTGTTGATCTAAATTCTAACATTGGTTTAATTTAGTTTCACGCCTTTTACAGATCTGTAGAAAATGTACTATAAGCTCCATAATATTTCAGTCTGCATTCAGTTTGTTTTTTTAATGTCAAGGGTGTATTGCTTAAGATGTTGCCAAATAACTAGTGCATGCAAGTGTTTTTGTGGCATATTTCAAAAGGATTTCTTGCAGTAATCTGTGAAGGTGAGTGTTGTTTTTATCTATCAGTCCCCAGCTTGCAACCAGACTTCTGGCCCACAAAATTCAGTCTCCTCAGGAGTGGGAGGCTATGCAAGCGCTTATGGTAAGCTGACACTTGTAACGGTTTGCAGATCACCACATTGGAACCTCCACGAAGCAAGTTTTCTTTTTGGGGCTTGTCTTTACAAAGATGACAAAACGGCCGTTAACTTATTCCCAGGTTCTGGAGACATGCATGAAGAACTGTGGGAAGCGATTTCACAGTGAAGTGGGGAAATTTCGTTTTCTCAACGAGCTCATCAAAGTGGTGTCACCTAAGGTAAAAGAATATCCCGATCTTTATGCTGCCATACCTGTTTGACTACATATATAATTATATTGTGCAGGGCTTTGTTAACCAGTGAAGGCAGTTTCTTAGTGCATGTGTAAAACCTTACTGGAATGCTTAAAGAAAACAACAGAACTAACCCCTAACGTTAACAAATGCATTAATCCTTTCTTCTCTGCAGTATTTAGGTGCCCGGGCTCCAGAGCCAGTGAAGAAGAAAGTGTTGGAAATAATGTACAGCTGGACAGTGAGGCTGCCTGATGAGACCAAGATAGCAGACGCCTATCAGATGCTGAAAAAACAGGGTGAGCGCTCCAGAACAAGTAGAGAACATGACCAACCCTCAAGATAAACAACAAGCTTGAGGCTTCTTATTTTCTTCATGGTTACATGCGTGGCGTGTTATCCCATACATTTACCATACAGGGGTTTATGAATGTGTTTTTGGGGGGGCGGCGTGGCATGGTGGTGCAGAGGTTAGGACTGTCACCTCACAGAATGAAAGGGTTCTATCTCTGGTTTGGGCAAGGCCTTGCTGTGTAATTCGCATGTTCTACTTGTTGCTTTCCTCTGGGTGCTCCGGTTTCCTCCCACCACCAAAACCTGTATATCCGGGCCCTGTGAAAGGGGAGGCCTTGCCAGGAAGGGCATCTGAAGTAAAACCTATGCCATATCAAATATGCCTAACATAAAATCAGAATTTGATACCGGATTAGTTGAGGTCTAGGTTACCAACTAGATGGAAATAGAAGAAAAGCTGTGGGGACCCCTCACAGGAACAGCTGGAAGAACATACACCACTGATAATGTGTATTTTGGTTCCTGATACTTTCCTTATTTTTAACAAATATTGTTACGTACAAAGCACTATCAATTCTCCTTTTTTATGGTGATGAGCCACAAGCATGAGACTAATGTCCTTAGTCATGTTAAGTGTGAACTGTATAACTGTAACATTGGTTCCTGTTTCATTTGGAAAGAATGCACCTGACTCTCTTGTAATACCCTGCTTACATTTCTCAAAAAGAAGTGTTGATCACAATGTTATAGCACCAGTATGGCATATGTCATGGGCTCTGAGTCAGAGGTGACCTAGACCCCACTGAGCTGTTGACATGTGAAATTAATGGGTGTCCTTGTCCTCTTCCAGGCATTGTCAAGCTGGATCCTACACTTCCTGATGACAGGCCCCTCCCACCGCCTCCACCCAGAGCCAAAAATGTTATCTTTGAGGATGAGGAGAAATCCAAGGTATGAGTGATGATGAAGAGGTACCAATCTATTTGAACTTGATTCATAAAAAAGAAAAATCTCCACCCATCAAATCCCTTTTTGAAGTGAAACTCCTGGGGAAATCATCCAGGGACCAAGAGTTTACAAAGTTCTCTTCCTTGCTTCTTTCCTCTCCCCCTTCCGTCCTATCCTGTTTTTGTAGATGCTGTCTAACTTATTGAACAGCACCCAACCGGAAGATCTAAGGGCAGCAAACAAGCTCATTAAGGAAATGGTCCAGGAGGTGAGTCATCTGATTTGTTAATCACCATCTGCACAAAATACACACCTGCTTCTTATGTAGCATGATAGCATTAATGCTGAATGAATAGTAGTCGAAGCCTTTTCAACTTAGGGTTTATTACTTTATGAGTTGATCTTGAAACTACTTGTTTCTCTGATGTTCAACACCTTTTGTTGATATTAAGCAATAAAATAGAACATTCCGAAAGTCACCAAGATTAATGATCATGACTTGAAATTCTGATCATATTTAGCAGAAAGCGTGAAAAAAAAGCACTGATGTCATAAACAATCGAATGGTAAAGAATCATAAAGATTATTCCAAAACTCTAATAAAGCTTCATTATATTGTATTCATTGTACATTATATTGTCTCCTTTGTTATAATACCCTTGATGAACAAATTCAAGCACTGTGAGATCCCGTTGCTCTTTTTCACAGGACCAAAAGCGTGTGGAAAAGGTGTCGAAGCGAGTTAATGCCATCCAGGAGGTGAAGGAGAGCGTCAGCCTGCTGAGCCAGTTGCTGGAAGGCTACAGCAAGGAGAGCTACTCCCAGAGCAACCAGGAGCTCATTAAGGTTAGCACAGCTCAGCACATAAAACTAACTGCAGCTACAGGCTCATAATTCTGCTGCTGTTACTCACCACAGGTTTGGTTGTAGCGTTTTAAGCATGACTGTGTTCACAGGATCTTTACCAGCGCTGTGAAAAGATGAGGCCCACATTGTTCCGATTAGCAAGTGATACAGAAGATAGTGATGATGCCTTAGGTAAGGCTGCTAACCTCATGACTTTGTCAGTATATTGTACTGTATATAACACTGACATATTGATGTAGTCAATTTTCCCCATTCAAATTTCATGCAATCAGCCCAAAGCGTAAAAAACCACATTGATGTTGCTAATCAGCCTTTTTTTCTGCTTCCAGCGGAGATCTTACAGGCCAATGACAGCCTGACGCAGGTCATCAACCTGTACAGACAGCTGGTAAAGGGAGAGGATGTGTCAAAGGATGGCATAAGCATGCCTTCACAAGCAGGTAGCTGCATGCGTGTGACTTGACATCCTTCAGTGTTTACTTACCCAATTCTCCAAAGAGTTCTGTAGACTATAATATCAGAGATGGATTTCCTCTGTCCAAATCAGAGAGTGGTAGCTCAGCGCTGGTAGACCTGATGGGACTCAACGCATCGGCCAACACGGCACCATCCAACCCAGAGCCCTCCAGCCTCCAGACCCTGACACAGAACGTGGGCGTCAGCCTCTTGGACGATGAGCTCATGTCACTAGGTAAGCACAAAAAACTCCTCTGGCTTGTAAACAAAAGGTCGATTACGAATCTTAACTGTTTAACGATCCTAAAAGTAACGAGTCAGCAATGTGAGCACAGTTTGTAGCTTTCATCACTAGAAGCAGGCCACATCTGGCTAGACCACAGCAAACACATTCAGATGCTTTCTCGATTTTTTTAAATCACAAAATCTTCACGTTTTGTTTGTCTTCTCTGATTTCCTAGGACTGAATGTAGCAGAAAACTTCGACTTTGACAACACTTTTCAGGTGCGACCGAATACTGCACTATATGCTCTTGTTTATCTTTACTGTATGCTTGACTCTAGAGCTTTACAAAATGTGTGTGTGCCCAAACTGCTAGTGAGTGTACAAATAGCAAATAAAGTCTTAGAAATATCTAACTTTTCAAAACAAACTACTCTTCCACAAACAGATCCAGATACTGATTTAATTTTAAAACAATTTTACACCATCTTCATTTTCTCATACACTTTTTTTTAAAAAAATGTAACGTTTTGTTTGTTCTCTCAGTCCTCTGATGGCACAGAAATATCTGCTTCATCGGCCCCTGCTGCAGCTGCAGTGTTGCTACCAGCTGTGATCCAGACACCGCAGGCTGCACCAGCAGGGGGCCCCACTGCTCCTCCCAAACCCATGGAAGAGCTGGACTTGCTGGGGAAGACATTGTTACAGCAGTCCCTACCTCCAGAGAGCCAGCAGGTCAAATGGTAAGTCAAACAAACTGGAGGATATGGACTGATTATCTTTTTTTTAAGTTGCATATTGTTTGATGGAAGGAACAAAGTCTGTGTTTGATCCATTCAACCCTGAAGTGTATTTAAATACACGGTAGTGGTAAATCACTTGTTATAGGCACTTATGTGGTTAATGTCTTTATGTTCAATCTAACTTGTGTTTCCTGTTCTAAATGCAGGGATAAGGTCCAACCTCAATCTAGAATTCCCTTAAGAGATCTGCAGGCCAAGTCCAACGCCAACTCTAGACTCCCTCTTAACGGAATCACCAGCTCCACTGGTCCCACTCCTGCTCCAGGGCCCACATTAGTAGTCCATCCAGAACAGCCAGACCCTCTCCTACTCTCCAATCTCAGGCTCACAGCTGCTGAGAAAGGCTCATTAGCTGCTTCTGACCCCTATGAAAACATCTCTCTAGCTGATGTCACTGTGCCTCTGGAAGCAATCAAACCTGGTAAGCATGAGCAATAACACCAGCTCCAACGGTGATGCTGGATCTGGACACATGTGCCGTTTCTCTTTATTTCTCTGCATCACATTCTGTTTTTCAGGCAGCTTATTACCAGTGACTGTACTCGACAAACACAGTCTCCGGGTTTTGTTTACCTTTGCCCGTGACTGTCCACCGTCACGGCCTGACGTGCTGGTGGTGATCATCTCTATGCTGTCCTCAGCCCCCATTCCTGTCACCAACATCCGCTTTCAGGCAGCCGTACCAAAGGTAAAGAAATCTGTCATGTGTAAACTATTATTTGAAATATTATTTGTGCATATCACTTGTTAAAATGCTTTTATTTGTTGGATGTGCCTAGGTGATGAAAGTAAAGCTGCAGCCTCCCTCTAGCACTGAGCTCCCCGCCTTCAACCCCATCCTGCCTCCAGCAGCCATCACACAGATCCTGCTGTTGGCAAACCCTCACAAGGTAACACCCCCTTCTCCCCACCGCCCGTCCCAAGAAAACTCCACAGTGCACCTTCAATCACCAACTGGGATCATCACAGTGGTGTAACATTGAACTGGCCTTTTTTTCCCCTCTTGTTTTTCAGGAAAAAGTGCGTATGCGGTACAAACTGACATTCAACCTGGGGGACAAATCTCGTGATGAATCGGGGGATGTGGACCAGTTTCCGCCTCCGAACACCTGGGGGAACTTGTAGGGCGAACAACCAACCCCTTCCATTAGATTTAGGTTGAAGTTGTCCCTCATCACTGGCTCGAGGCGAGACGGCCTCTCTACATCTCAGTGGTTTCAAACCCCGGTTTGATCATGCAAACTGACACAAGACCAGTCGTGGGAACCAGCTTCTACCTTGTGCCTTCCTTCACAGTCCTTGTTCAATCATCTGCGTTCCTGTGTTTTTCCGTAGATTATTTTTCTTCTTCCAACAATCATTCCAATGCAAACTATAAAGCAACCTGTCAGAAACATTGATTCAATGCGGTGACTTTTGGGGAAACAATTTGAGCCTTTTAAAATACAAATGTGTGCATTTGTCTGATTGAACACACTGTTTAATTGTCCCATGTCACGGGGATTACATGTAAAAGCTGGTGTCTCATATTATTTCTCAACCTTAAATAAGAATTTGCTACATTCTTAACTTTGGACACCATGAGCAAAAATAGCCCACATTGAAAATATTGCCACAGTTTGTCTGTCCAGGGTTGAGTGTCCAGAGTAGCAACAAATCAATAATACTCAATTACAGTATGACCAACAGCCAAAACACCCAATGGATTCCATCTATGATATGGAATAGTTTTATCGTTACCTGATAAATTCAGCCTAACATAAGTGTTCAAGGAGTTGCAGCAGCAGTGGATTTCATAGTCGGATGGTGTTATGCTCAACTGTTCGCAAAACACTTGAGTCGCACGATGAAACTAAATTTAATTACCGCTCCGAAGTCGTTTTCCCTTTTATCCAATGAGACAGTTCACACTATGAGGTGTTGATCTGAGTGTGTGTCTAAGCTGTGACAATAGGCCTTTTCTACAGCCAACTTGTCATAGTAGGAAAAGCACAGCTGTTATGGAATCCAACCACCATCTATTTAACAAGTTACACTCATGCTTTTCCTGCTGTGACGTCAAAATGTCTTCTGTGAAGGACTACAAAGGAAGGGTACAAACTTGTTGAAATACTCTGTTAAAATATTGAGATTTAGCTGTTTTTGAAGGATTGAGACACTTTTTTTTTTTTGTTTCACTCAGGATTTTCATTTTGGAACGTGAACTTTCATGCTCTCGTTTAATTTTGCCATTCCATATATTATACATTGTCTTTTATCATTGCTGCCTTTCTGCTGTCCATCAACCCAAAGAGACAAGTGACGTCCTGAGTTGACATTTCCGACATCCAGTCTGATTCTGCCACATGTGCCTGAGATGAAACGTTTTATTTGAATTCACTTTTGTACATACATGTATACAAATTACTGATTTGATCTTTGTTTGTTTTCATATGTTCATGTCCTTATCCGAAAGGATTTTGTGAAACAAAGGACACATCAAATGATGTTCATGATGAAAATCATACATAATAGACACCGCAATTGAGTCGATATGAGCACTAAGGGTCATGAAGACTAAAATAAAATGACTGGAGAAACTACGATAGAGCTGGAAATTACAATATGATGATGAAGGACCTGAAAGCAAGTGTTACATTTCTTGTGGTAGATCAACTCGCATCATCACAGTGCCATCATTCATTTTAATAGATTGTTTCATCATACTATAAATCATTATTTAATTTCAGTAGAGATTTTCTTTAATATATTTACAGCTTTGCCATTAACTTGTCTAGGTCTGGAAGGAAGAAAGCAATAATGAAACAAAAAAGTAGCCTCTGTAACGACCATTCAGTCCTCCACGACTCAAGCAGACCATAAATAATGAACACTGCGCAATCTGTTGTTAACTATGCACTGAGGGGGTTGTAAAAGGCTTGACTACATCATCAGATCAGTATACTTATCCATGCATATGAAAATTTGCTTTTTGTCATTGCCACAAGAACTACATGTTTAGTGCAGCCTTCACATTCTTTGACTGTAGAAGCATTAATCAGTGATTGTTGAACTGATTCCAGTCTGTGGGGATGATGATGGAGACTATAGCTCGTCCTTCTTGACAGAGGTCTTGGCCTTAAGGTATTAAATCAGCAAGTCATCTTTGTCATCCCTGTCTGTGCTGGTAGATAAGAGTTACAGAACCAGCTCTCGCACCATTCCCATGACCAGGAAACACGAGACGGACAATTCATGTCAGAGTTGCAAGTTATTGCCAAGCTCCCGCTTTACAAACCCCGAGAGATTCAGACACAAATCCCCATCCTGGATGACCTCCGTCCTTTACTTAAATAACCTCTGTGCTTCAATTTGCAGTACACTGCAGTAAGTCAGGAACACGATCCAAGCACTGTGCATGCAAAGTGATCATTCTTGTCCAGCTTCAAATAAATCAAACTTAGGGAACTAAAAACATGCAACTTAAAAGTGTGTCAATCAACTAAACTAGATCCAAATTCTTAAGTTTAGATCCAAATTCTTAAGTTAAGAACTAAAACTAGAAGTAGAGCAAAACTTAATGTGACAAAGACCTCTACTTACAGTATGTGTGTATTTGTTTCCATTTGTGCTTCTAATGTAAATAAAAGCTTCATGCCATAATGTATATTTACCAGTAAAAGAAACATGTACATACTGCTGGGTACAAATTGAGAATGTACTACAAATGTGTATTTAAGGCAAATAAAGTCATTTGTATGGGAAATTTACCCGATGTATGAATAATTTGATGAATCATTTGCAACGTACAAAATACTGCTTTCATTCTTTTATATTTATTAAGAAAAAAACAAACAAATGAAAGAGGAACAGCAACAAATCACACGAAAAAGTATGCATTAACAGATTTGCTTATATGGGGGTTAAACGGTTACAAGTAAATAGAATCACAGCAGTTTTGACTACTTTGAAAAAGTAAAGAGAAAATGTATCAAAACCTAGTGTGACAATTCATTACACTTAAAGAAAAACTAAAGGAGTGGTTACATAGTATAAAAGAAACTATGGAAAGAGATTCACAATATCAACAACTTAATCAATCAATCAAAGATTTTTAACTTTAATAAAATTCGACAGCAAGACATGACTGGAATGGGATGGTAAATACTTGATGTGTATGCTTGTTTTAACAGCTTCCACTAGAGTGAACAACAGAGTGGTGAAATTCACTGCTGTAGTGTTTGATTTATATAAAAACATGACACTTGTTCCTCCATGGTACATGATTGAGAGCAACTGTATGAGATAATGGGGAGGGACAGTCAAGGTTAAAATTATGATGGGGTAAAAGTTCTAGGTTTAGGTTTATTAAAAAGTATAAAACAAAGAATTACACCTCCTTAGATATATGCTTTTTCAAACCTCGCCAAGAGTTGGAGAGTAAATGAGCTTGGTGCTTCTTGCTCATAATTCTACTTCCTGGAAGGTGGAGCTCCTGGAGGAGGAGGGGGGGTTGGAGTAGCAAAAGGGTAAGGCTGTTGCCCCATGAAGCCCATGAGCGTTTGCTGTGGTTGAACAAACTGCTGAGCCATCAGAGGCTTCGGCCCCACTGATGATGCTGGAGGAGGAGGAGGAGGCTGGCCAAACTGACTAGACTGATCCTGACCTCCAATGGCCTGGCCTCCGCTGCGGGAATTGTAGCTCCCGCTGTAACTCTGGTACTGATCTGAGCCGGAGTTGTAGCTATTTCTTTGATCCCGGCTTCTGTCCCTGGAGGAAGTGGAGCGGTCACCGTCACGGTTGTTGCGGCCGAAGCCACTGCGGCTGTCTTTGCTGCTGCTGCCACCACTAGCATGCATGCGGCGATCACATTCCCCCTGGTACATGTGGTTGGGGTTGTTGGAGCTGCTGCCACGGTAACGCATTCTGCCACCTGTTTCAAACAACAAATGTAATGTCAGCGTTCTTCTCTACAGTCCGTGGTTTAGTAAGTTGAAGTCCTTCTTACCGCCTCCTCCTCCACCACGCCCTGACTCCACAAGCTGAAGCAGTTTAGGGTTGATGGCCTGCCGGGCCTCGGCCAACACCCGGACAAGGTCTCGGGCCTGCCGCAAGTTCCCTGGGGTGAAGAAGGTGTAGGCAGTGCCCTTGTTGGTACTGCGAGCCGTACGACCAATACGGTGAACATAATCCTCAGAGGAGTTGGGATAGTCATAGTTGATGACGAACTTGATGTCTTCCACATCTTTTGGATAAAGACCAATCAGTTTTACAGTATGGAGGAGAAAGAAAGAAAGAGATGATAATGTCATGGGTTCGAAGGGGGGGGGCTGGAGAAAAAAATGTATCATTTTAATTCCACTTCAAGATACACACATATATATATATATTATATTATATATATATATATATGTGTGTGTGTGTGTGTGTGTGTGTGTGTGTGTGAATAAAGTTACCTGCTTTATCACCATGCGAAATCCATACACCAAAGATCAATTTCAATCAACTACTATTATAACTGATTTGAATCCAATACAGTTAAAGCTGAACTTGACTTCAGGTTTTCAACATCAAGCTGTACAGAAAGCAAGGTTGGGCTTCATAATCTTCACATCAATGTGATCGCTGGTCAAAATGTATGAAGACTATGAGCCTGTTCCCTGTTACAGAAGATGCGGGGCTCTGACAGTACTGCCCATCAATAACTCAACCTCTATCCAGACAGGGAAGCCATTTCATCAACCGTGACCTCCTGAACAACAGAATGACGATGTGCCGTGAGGAAACTCATTTGAATATGAGCACGATGGAAGTACCTGAATGTAAGGTGAGCTCATGGAGGAGTTAAGAGAAAGGGACGGTGAGGTACTTACCCCCGTCATGTTGTTTTTACAAAGGTAGCCAGTCCCCCCTGATCAGTCCTGGTTTATAGTGAGGGGCTGAGGGGGAGGGAGACGAGATTCATCCCTCACCTTCTGCACACACCAGCAAGGTCAGACGGGAGCAGAACCGTTAAACACACACACAACGGCTGGTTATGTTGCTCTCTCGCTGCATGGCAGGACCCTCCCCAGACCCTGGCCAGGACTGGATCCAGACGAGCCCATCTAACTCCTTCTCCCCTGTCTGTCTGCTTTTTGGGACGGACCGATGGGCAGACATACAGGCTTCTCCCAAGGAAGGCTCGTTGGATTTTAATATCTGACTAAACTGGGCAGGGGGATCATAGTTACCCAAAAAAGAGAAATAAGAGGGATTTTATTCCCTCTCAAACTAGCCGAACTTCTATTTTAACGTGAATGAGGGGGGCAGGGACAGCAGCGCAGACTGTTACAGCTGCCGTGTGCTGCCAAACCCTGCGAGGAGAAGAGGGGAAAAAAGAACAAGGACACGGTCATCGGGATTTTGGCAAGTCAAAGACACTTCACTCATCCCCCCTTCTCACATTTTAGCCATCATAGCTACTGTTGGTGGACCGGAGACAATTCACTGTCCTACTTAAATGCATCCGCAAAACATAACAATATGTATAATTTTTTTTCAGAATTAAAGCAATGGAACACCTACAAAATGTATGATCGTTTATGTGGAAGAACGGGTAATTTTAGCACTGTCACCAATAAGAGACATGAGACGAGGCATGCAGGAGGATCTGCCCCACACGACCCTCCTTTGTGACAGTGTGCCAGAGAGCCCCGGTTGAAGGAAGCTTTTTAACTACAGTAACAAGAAGACTATAGACACAGCAGGCCTGTAGCCTCCAAACTACACAGCATTAAACTGTAGGTATAATAGTAAAGGAGATTATTAAATATAACGCACTTATAGAGTTATTTAGTTGTACATCACCTAATTCAATCAATCAGGTAACACCTTCGTCATTGTCACTAAAGCTACATGTACTGTATATATGGAACATTCCTAGTGTGATACTTGTTATGAAAAATGACCAAACTGTCATAATATCCCCCTGACGATAGTCAAAGGCAGATAATTTGATGTTGTGCTAGAAATGCATTTTATTTTTTACAACATTTCATGGAGAGACTTTGCCAAATATAGCTGGTCTCATCTGTAGCATACTTACCTATGGGTCAAAATAATAGTTGCAGTTGTACCGTACCCCTACATTAACTTTGGTGACTGTTTCCTTGCGTTAATCCATAAGTGTATAATACACTTATATTATTTATAAGAAAAAAAAAGGAGAGAAAACCTGTAAGTGCTTCTGTAGCATTAACTGTATGTGTGAGTGGACATACCCAGACCACGAGAGGCCACATCTGTAGCAATCAGTATTGGAGCTTTACCACTCCGAAATTCTGTAGAATTAGACAAAAGATTACTTGGAAATGCAATTATACATGGTGTGTTTTGACTATTATGTATTGTAGGAGACAAATTATCTTCAACAAAGGGCAGGAGGGAAGTGGTTTCACTGAATTACAGGTATTCTTACCTGCAAGTACCCAGTCTCTTTCTGGCTGGCTCTTGTCTCCATGAATACACATGGCAGGCCACCTAGAGAAACAAACCCCACAATGAAAGAAGATGAGTGAAGATTCTGAATAGCTTCTATCTATCAAATACCAATAATAATAATTCATCCTAGAACTACAGTCATCCCGTTGTGTCATAAAAGACTCACCCGTCCCGCCTCATCCTCCGAGTAAGATCATCACAACGCTTCTTTGTCTCCACAAAGATGATGGTTTTGTTCTCTTTCTCAGCCATTATCTCCTCCATCAGCTGAAAAAGTCTGTAGACAGGGAGAAACAATCACAGGAAATCAGTAGCACTAAGCTCAGTTTCAACTGTATGGAAGGATAAGCTCATGTTCTGCAACACTAATATAGAAGTTAATGAGATAATCATGACATAATGTGATTTTAAGTCAGATATCTTCTCATTGGCTGAGCTTACTTCTGGTCCTTTTCAGTCTCCATGCAGACGTCAACAATCTGCAGGATGTTGTGGTTGGCACTGAGCTCCAGAGCGCCAACATTAATTTGGATGTGGTCCCTCAGGAAGTCATCTGCAAGCTGCCGAACATCCTTCGGCCAGGTTGCACTCCACATCAGAGTCTGTCTGTCAGGCTAAGAGACACAGGGGGATCAACCGTGCAACAGATGTAACTGAAAATACTTTATTTAAAAAGTCACGGTGATGATTTTAAAATCGGCAGTCTGAGCCTACCCTGATTTGTTCCACAATCTTGCGAATCTGTGGCTCAAAGCCCATGTCCAGCATGCGGTCAGCCTCGTCCAGCACTAGGTAGGTGCAGCGCTGCAGGTTAGTTTTCCCACTCTCTAAGAAGTCAATAAGGCGACCAGGTGTGGCGATGCAGATCTCAACACCTAGTCACACAAAATAAACATGTATTAATAAAAACATTTTACTAGATGTTTAGACAGACCATTTATATACCTATAAGTTTTTTTTATTTTTTATTTCACAATCCCAGTGATGGGAAAGTACACAAAAATACGTAACATAAGTACTCGTATATTTAACAGGAATTTGGATACAAAGTTTTGGATTTCAAAAACGATTTTGAATAACCTTGATTGACTGTGCCTGTCTACAACCATACCCACCCCTCTCAAGGTCTCGAATCTGTGGTCCTTTGGGTGCTCCACCATAGACACAGGTGCTTTTGATACGGGAAGATTTGCCATACTCATATGCTACCTGCTGAACCTGCTGAGCGAGCTCTCTGGTTGGGGCAAGCACTAAACACTATGAAGAGAGGACAAGAAGGAATGAGGAAGGTTTTAAAGGCTACATTAAGATGGTATGATTTAAACAAAACACTATCTATCAAACATATATGGGATTTGCACTCACAATTGGGCCATCTCCCCTCTCCAGATATGGCTGGTGGTTGATGTGAACAATAGCAGGAAGAAGATACTGCAAAACACAAAAGACAGCTAAATACTCATCCTCAATTGGCCCATGAATCCCTTTTAAAACCCCTTTATTAAGACTCTCTTAAAAGATCTAACCACTGGGCTGTGCAAGAGCCACTCATATGAACAGATTCCTCCTTAAGTGGCTTGTACAAGTGATGTAGGAGAGCCATTTACCAATTTTCTCACAAGTGGTCCAGACCCGTCGTAGGGGTCATGGGCAATCAGTCTGCTGTTATCCAACTGTTCTTGGATTGTATCTTTCATAAGAAGCGATTTTAAGTTTTAAAATCTTATTACAATCTCAATTACTTCATAATTATTGTTTTCCCTATTCCTTGGCTTCAGCAAGTTCCTCAATTCTGATTCTAACACTGTTAAAAATGATAGAATTTCCTTTATGGATCTCATAAATCAGGATTTCAACATAGGATATTGAATATGGTATTATTGGGACATTCGTTATGCTAATTTGCAATTATCATAAATGCATGCTCATTTACGCACGGGTGGCATTCATCACATTTATGCTGGGCATTTACGGTTATAAATGCAAGAGAAAGTTAAGATAAAGATACAAAGCTTTTCTTGCATGAGGTCCAATTTCTCTCTGCAGGTGTGCAGCTCTTCCTGATGTGCATTTGTTCTTCTGTATTTCTTTTATTTACTTATTTTAGTATATATTTCAACTCTAATTTTTATGTTAAGCTCCTTGTCATCGTGTTAAATGTGCTATATAAATAACCTTGTTATGACTTAAACATCCAATAAAGTGTCATCATCTTGGATCATGCATCAGGATAAACACCAGGCATCCTCACAGCTAGTGTCTTTCCGGAGCCAGTCTGTGCAATCCCCACCATGTCCCTGCCACTCAGGGCCACAGGGAAGCCCTGAGACTGGATCGCTGTCGGCTCCTTGAAGTTCTGATGCATCAGCACATCCATCACATACTCTGCCAGGAGGAGGAGGGAGACAACCAACAATACAGTTACACCGCTGGACTGTTGCTTTGGTTTCAGTCGCTGCATCCAAAGGACAACCCCTACAATAATCAGTCAATATTATCTTCTTGTAGACATAGAACGACTCCTTGCAAGACACATTGTATTCATTAAGACTAGTAGGTCTGATGCTTCCCAGAAATTAGACATCATAGTTTGTATAATGTATGGTTCACTAACGAGGAAACTGAGCCTGGTGAAAAGCAGGGATCGCCTTTGGACAGCCAGAGCCTCTGAGGGTGATCTCCTGTTTCCTGCGAAACTCTTCCATTTCATGCTGGGTATAACAGAGGGAGGAAACATATATTTAGACATGGTGTATGATTATATTTATTATTATATTTTATATATAGAATAACTTCTGCTGAAATTTCTGATTCGTAGAGATGTTATTTGTTATAAGCAGACATTATATCAGGCATGACTGTAATAAGGGGTTTTATTTGCTTAATATGTTATCGTTCATTGCTTGGTTTATCAATATTTTCTGCAGCACTGAATTGCTTAGAAATGAGCGACACTGACTGAAATATGCTGAAACATGACACTTGAAGTTCTCACATTTCCATGTTTGTTTTATGATTCACTTTGTGAGTGACAGAGAACATAAAGATCCACCTGACTCATGTGTTGAATCTCAGGGTGTTCAACATAGAAGTTCTTCTCAAATTTTGGCAGCTCGTCCAGGTTCCACCTCTTCTTGCGGAGACGGTCACCTGGATTCCCAAACTTCATTGGTGGGGGTCCACTGCGACTGCCCATGGCACCAAACCGTGGCCTGAGAGGTAGGGGTCGAGAGATGTATGACGATGTACTGCGTATATATTTCATGTGTGCTAATGCCAATTATTATCAAAACCTGCTGTGTCAACACTGCAGTTAATAGGCACCAAAGAGATCACGTAATGCAAAATTCTCTAAGTCCCTGAGGTTGGTCATTTACAAGCATACAACTGAATCAACATCCCCAGATTTTATTTACATAATTATTATGATCATGTAGTCCAGACCACAGTGTAATGTACAAACATGGGCCGAGGTGGGAAGTAAGGTAGTACAAATACTTTAATTATCAGGTACTTTACATGAGTATTTATTTTTCTTACGTGTCCTTTTACTCCATACATAATAAAACAAATCTTGCATTTTCAAAACAGGCTCGTTAGTATTAATACTAATTTTACTCATGACGCGAGATTCAGTTAGCTGTGCAAAAAAAATAAAAATAAATAAAAATAAAAATAATTTGAGAACATTTTAGAGCCTGTACTTTTTCACTTTCCTTGAGCAGAGTTAGACAAATAAACGTTAAAAAACACGTAATAACAATGGCGTGAGATGATTTCAGTCGAGAGTAATATTACCAGATATCACCAGTGCCATGTTGTTTACAAAGAAAGTAACTATGAACTGGACGAGCTTTTCTGTTGTCGTGTTGCATTTAGAGAGAGAGAATATTCAAGTCTCACGACAGCCATGCCGTTGGGTCAAACTGCCTGTGTTATCTCGATATTACGCAACGAAGTCTGTGGTAAATATGCGTTTTGTTTCCAAGTGTCAACAACAAACGTACCTGTCTCGCCCGCGGTCCCTGTCTCCGTAGGAAGAGCCCCCTCTCATGTTGGTTAACAGACGTTTTCCTACGTAAAGTTAAGCTTTGACGTTGGACAACGGTTTGTTTGCGATGTTCGCTGTTAAAAACTGCAAACTACACGAGTTTTACCCTTGCTGAACTATTTCTAATAGACGCTGAAATACGGAATTTGGTAAACAATTTCTGTGTGCGTCACGTAACGTTAGCTAAAAAAGTTTGCAACCTCCCACCTTCCCCGCCCTCTTCAGCGACGTAATTTACACTAGTAATTCTACGTAGCGGTCATTCAAAAGCGCGGACGCTGCGAACAAATGTTGGCTAAGTGACGATGGTGAATTTGATTCGTGTACACATTCCTGCCATTTAACGGTTGGTGGCGCTGTGTCACAAACTGCGAGCCTTTTTTACGCTGCAACTGTAGAAGAAGAAAACCTTTCCAGGAAGTTCAACCTAATATGTTTTGATCAGTTACTGCGATATGTGTATCGTTTAATATGACTTATTCAGCCATACATGAAGTTACGTTCTTTACAGTAGTATCATAACCAGCTTATTTTAAAGTGGACACTAACAAAATGCCGTTGTTTATTCAAAATAGAGAACTTGAACGCATCGGATTGACGGCGGAACTGTTCGACAAATATCCACATTTACAGGTTTGTTTCCAGAATGTCTGTCTAAACTTAGACTGCTGCTTAACAATAATCTCCATTAAGTAATCACGTAATGCCTGACTGGCTGTTAATGATAACGCGAAATGGTAATCACATTTCTGGGTTTGGGTGTGACGTGTGGCAGAAATCAGTCAGGAATAAATACAACTGAACGAATGCAACATTTATTGAGGTTTCCGTCATTTAATGTTATTTTTGTTGCTTCTATAGGAGTGTGTAACACAATAAAATAAACTACTAAATCGAAAGAAATGGGAATAAAATTCAGCCGATGGCTGACTAAACAGACAATGCTTGAATCCTCTGTCTAGTGAGAAATCTTTTTGAACTAATTTACAGTACAATGGGGTGGTGATGTTTTCATACATAGAGTAATCCAGCGAGTAATTTCTTTCATCAGTTCAAACTAGATATGAAGTCACACTAATGAGTATCATAGCATGATGTGTTGGTTTCTTTTCTCTTTTTAAGTAATACATTTCATTCTTATTCTATTGTCACAGGAAAATGCAAGAACATTTCGCTCCAAGCCACTTGTTGATGTCGACCCAAAGTGCCTTTTGTATGTCCAACAAAGAGAGTTTGCTGCAACAACACCAGCAGACAGTAAGTAAAGCCTAATGACTGGCACAGATAATGTTATAACGATCCATATAAATCTCAGTGAGCCGTGCAAAGGGAAGGGTTCTTTCCTCAGCTCACCCTAAGTGTAATGTGAGTTATTATGCATGAATTTTATAGACTTATTGTTATGAAAAATGTTCTACTCTCAGATTTGGTGACAAAATGTAGAAGAATGTTTATTTAACTGAAGCCTCACTGGTCTTTTATTTTTTAATAAGGAGCATTGGAGATTATTTTTCTTGAATGGATTGTTTATTATGAAATCCTAGAATTACAACATTTGTTAGCCTTTAACTAATGCCTAGATAGTATTCTAGGTTAACCATTCTGGGTCATAATGATAATTTGTGATTTTTGTCTTACCTATCACAGACTGCGTTTCAGTAATTGGATCTGGGGATGCCACTACCTGCCATTTAGTTGTGCTGCGACACACCGGTAAGATTCCTTTCATTGAATTCAAACTGTCTGCCTGTGTATAAAGAAAGGAATTACATTTTTAATGTGTGCTGTGAGATGATTTTTTTTTTTTAGGAAGTGGGGCTGCTTGCCTTGCTCACTGCGATGGTTCCAGCACCTGGTCTGAAATCCCGCTCCTTGTAAAAGCTGTGACGTCACTGAGTAGCATCAGTAGGGATGGCAGGTATGAAACACACAAACAAGCGCACATAATAAAAGTGCACATCCTATTCAGAATTTTTTTTAAATTTCCTTTTCTTTGCTTTCCATTATGCAGACTTGAGCTCCACCTTGCCGGGGGATTTAACGATGAGTCAAAAACATCACATAAACTCAGCCTTAACATACTGGGTATAGTCTTTCAAATGACCTTGTGTCTCATTGTAATATCATGCTGGCAGTGTTTGAGCTTTGTAACACTCAGAAAGACTCTTTTTACTTTACAGCAGCCTTCCAGAAACTGAAAGAGGATATTCATCTGGAAACATGTTGCATCACAGGTAACTTCGATTAATATATTATTTTCTAGTCGTGGCTTCATGAAATTAACCCTTCTGTTCTCTGTTTGTGTAGAAATGAATGACATTGTTGTTGATGGAACTCATAGGCCAGTAGTATATGGAATAGGTAAGTGACGAATATGCTACAAAGAGAGCAATGCTTTTATAGAACATGACCTCTAATATCTGTTCCTGCACAGGTGTAAATGTTAAAACAGGGGAAGTGTTCCCTTCGTCATTCACTCATAAAGGACCTGCTGAGCAGCTGCGATCAGCAAGAACCTTCACTGGGGGACAGGTACTGGTGTGAATCATGGACATGTTTGTGAATGAAAAACCAAAGAAAGTGTGGCACAAAAACATAATGTTAAGTTTATAACATTATAATCCTAAACAAGTAAAAAATATGTATTCCTCCTCAAATTAATAATGTGGTAATTGTTTTATACTTTCAAACAAAAAGGACAGTTTCAATGCAAAGTTTTTTTTTTGTTTTTTTTTTAGAGATTTAAAAAAATCAATTTTTCTTGCAGATGGCAGACATATATGACTCAAGTCGAGGGCTTGTTAAAATCGGGCCTTGCAGGTGGTCTCCAAATCTGGATATTGCCTTCTGGTTGTCACAAAATGATGACACAATTCTGAAGGTAATGGAATGTGGAAGCAATTAGTCCCATATGGGTTTGTACTTCTTCGTTATACTTCAAAATGGTCATGCTTAATTCAACACTCCCAACATGAATGTGAAGCAGCGCTCCAGAAAGTAACTTAATATAGACTTTGACTGTGATATTTCTCTCTCATGCCCAGTACCTGTCCACTTCTCCAATGGCTGAGCCACCACACTTCGTTCAGCACATGAAGACCACCATCCAGTTCCTCTTAGAACACCCCAGCTCTGATAGCTTGTTCCCCGGGGCTCAGCCTCAGCTCTACAGCAGGACTGAGATGGGTGACTGGGTAAGGGCTGTCAAGTCTTAGAGCCCTACACTTATCGCTCACTGGAACCTTAACAAGGAACCTGAATGTTTTTGCCTCTCTACTCAATGGATACACTGTGACGCATCCACCCACTGTCTGATTTTCCTTCATCACGTCTTAACAAGGAGCCCCTCGCTGGACCATACTCTATCTATGTTGAATGGCTCTCCTCCCTCACCTGGCTGGTCCAGTAGAGAGACTACAGAAGGTGATTCTGCTCATGCCTGTAGCAGTTCATTATTCCACTCCAATGAGGTGGTGGTCAGTTTGCAACCTATAGCATTTGCTGTCTTGCAGTAAGGTTAATATCCTACTATGCACGCAGGAAGTTATTAACATTGTTGTCTTATAGCCAGTTAAAAATGTACTTAGATGTTTCTGTGTAGCCCAAAAACAATGGTTGTAACTTTTCAAAGCCTGTTTTTATTTATTTTGTTTAGTTCCGAACTTGCATGCATTCATTGCGCAGGTTATAGTTGTCAAGCAACTTTTTGAATGCAAACTTAATTTGATTGCCTTTGATTTTCGTCAGTTAGTTAATGTTGTCACTTACTGTGTTGCCAGTAAATCAAACTTTGCCTATCACAAGAAACTTTAGACTGATATCAAATACATTTCCAGGATGTATTAAAATCCTAAACTTGAGTTATCAGTGTGCTTTGGAAACATGAAGTGTGATCTGAAGCCTGACCCATTGAGGAATAATTTCAGGTGGGGATCTTTCTGCAACAACAACAAAGAATGTGTTTATTTTGGCACGTTGCTTAAAGAAAATGCTAATTGCTGAGCATTGCATCGTTGAAGAGTTGAGCAAAGTTGATTTTTGTCTACAAATGCACCTTCCTGATGAGAATGGAATATAATTCATTAAATAATCTCCATACTTCTGCATACTTGGCCATGAATGTGTATGTGCATGTGTAGTATCTGCAAAGTATGATGTGGTTTCTTTTCAAATATAACAAAACAGCCTTTTCATCAGTTGTTCATTTCAGAACGTTGCAAGGTGCTTAAAGCATTCAGTGCAACGTGTTGCAACTTGTGAACATATGCTACCTGTTGCTAAATAAATGTAAGTGGTCAAATGTATTTTGAAATGGTAACGTCTGTTTATTTTTCAGAGGGAACAACGTTAAAATAAATTGGGCGGACACTATTTAAACTATCGACAGGTTAAAAAAAAATACAAACTGCCAAGTTTATTTTTGTAAAATGTATATCTTGGCCACACATTTGCAGGTTATGTAAAATTAGGAATTAATTGGCTAACAAATCCTCAACAGATACCTTTAAACTCTAAAATAATAGCCTCACACGTCCTGGACCCTTATCTCTTGTGATAGTAGACCAGTAAAGGTGATACATTGCTCCACAGACCCAGGTACTCGACTGAACTGGCTGATCAGTGTCGCCCCGCCCTTCACCGTGTACACTGCTGGGGGTTTTATTGCGTACAAAGGGGCGTAAGTTAGTCATTATGCGTAGAACCAACACGGCCGGTGGAGGCAGACTGGCAGGTCCTTTGCCGGTGTCAGATGATGCATGACAAGCAAGTATCCTATCCGAAATTACATAACTTTACCAAGTCCTTCATACTAGAAATATATACACTCTGTCGCTGATAAACCACATGAGCATTCCCATCGAAATCCGGACAGAAAGTGTTTGTGATACCGCGGAGATACTGATATGACGTCGGTGCGATTTTTCCACATTTAGCTAACATTTACCGAGGTAAATCACATTCAGCGAACATTAGCCGAGATAAATCACGTCAAGCTAACGCCGTATATAATTTCACAGTAAATAAAAAGAATGTCACCGGTGTTTTTGAGACATGTCCGTCGGTTTCAATGGGCCACCAACGTCAGCCTGTATGGCTGCCTGTACGCCGGAGGGGACTTTGTCCACCAGTGGTTCTCGCGGCGCGAGGACATGGACTGGAGACACACGCGGAACGTGGCCGTGGTCGCGTTCTCTTTCCACGGCAACGTCAGCTTCTTCTGGATGCGGTTCCTGGAGCGGAGGTTTCCCGGGAATTCCATCCGAATGGTGATGAGGAAGCTGATCCTGGACCAGACCACAGCGGCACCGCTGGCGCTGAGCGTCTTCTACACAGGTCAGAGGGGGTGTTAGTGGACGGGTCCACCGAGCCGGGCAGTTAACGGTTAACCTCACAACCGATCACATATCTGTCAATTTGTAACCTGACCCCACGGTCAGGGGGGTCAGGTTAAAACCAGCAGTCTGTTGCCATGTGAAACATACCGAGACTAGCAGAGGTCATGTGTAAGTCATCACTGAGCAGATAATGTTGGATCTGATGTTTGATTTCATTATGTAGTGGAGTTAACACTTGGTATGAACCCTCCTCCAACACCAGTCTTAGTGCATGGTCGTTAATGCCAAGAACTTGCAGTGCTCCCTTTAAATCTCTATTATATTACATACAAATAATCATATATAAACAATATTTTAATGATAAATCAAAACATTGTACGTGTTGTTGTATTGATATTATTTTTGCAAGGAATATGTTGCAATATATTTGCCAGTGCAGTGAACATGATGTGACATACACTTTGTTGATAGTTCACTTTTTGTCCAGGTATCAGCTTCTTGGAGGGCAAAGAGGACATCTTTAAAGACTGGAGAGAAAAATTCCTGAATACGTATAAGGTGAGTAAGAGCAGAGACTAGGACTGTCGCGATAAGCAATAAATCAATTAATCGCATGATAACTTTTAATAAGCTCGGTAACTTTGCCAGCCGCGATAATTCACATTTTTCCTTGCGTCTCTCCACCAGAGAGTTTTCACTCCAGTGCATCACCGTCTAGCCCTCATCACGTGTTGTCTCAGTTACCTGTCAGCGCACAGTCTCTGTGTGGGGAGACGGACCCCTGGTGTAGCGTGTAGCATCGGAGCCCCGCTAGTAGCAAACACGCTCGTTGAGATTTGGAGTTTTAAAAAGATGGAACTGGTTTCAAAGCCAAACGCGACAGCTGATGTATATTTAAAAAAAAAAAACAACAAAAAAAAAACGCATTTAGTTGCTATTGATCGGATCTTGCTATTTGTTTACGGTTGCCATGGTAACAGCGTTTTTGTTTTATGGTTGCCATGGTAACGGTTGCTATGGCAATGGTTATTTTGTTTACGGATACCATAGCAACCGTAACCACGGCAACCGTAAACAAAGACACCGTTACCATGGCAACCATTACCATGGCAACCATAAACAAAACGCATAAATCAAACAAAAACGCATAGCAACAATAGCAACTAAATGCTTTTTTTTTCTTTATATACATATATATAAAACTTCTTGCTGAGGAGCTTGTCTCTCTTGACCTTGTTGTCTGCTGGTGACTCCTGGTTGGCAGTGACCTGTTCTTCAAGGACTTCCTTCTCCTGCTCCAGGGTCTTCTTCTGGAGCTCTTCTTTGAGTTGAGTTAACTCAGCTCGTAGGCCCTGATTATCTTCAATGCCAGTGTGGAGGTTAGACACCAGCTCCTGATTGGATGAGACCTGTTTGTCTTTCAGGTCCTCCGAGTCATTGAGGAGTGCAGTTGTCAGCTCCAGCTGTTTTTCCAGAGCCTCCTTCTGCTGCTCCTGCTGCAGGGTCTTGCACTGGTACCGTTTTTTGAGCTGAGCTTATTGGGCTCGGAGACCTTGATTGACTTGCTTCTCAGCATGGAGGTTAATGTAGTTCTGACGGCAGGCTGAGCCCTGTAAGTTCAGGCTCTCACTCATGTCATTTAAGGCCTCCACTTTCTCAGAGAGGTCTTCTTTCATGGTCTGGATCCCCCCTGCAGCTGGCGGATAAGAACAGCCTGCTCATGGGTGACCTCCATCTCAGACTGGAGGTTCATGAAGTTCTTCAGGCTGGTTGAGGACTTCAGGTTCTCGTCTTTCTTGAAGTTCTGGGGGTCACTTGCCCTCTTGAGCTTCTCCACTTTATCGCGGAAGGCCTTCTCCCGATTGAAAAACACTTCTTTCAGGGTCTTCTGCCGTTTCAGCTCGTCAGCGAGCTCCATCCTGTTGCTGTGCTCCCCAGCGCTTATTTTGCTGCTGCCGATGCTCAGCTACTGTAGTTAACATCCAATTTATTTATTGTTTCGGTTATGTGTGTTTTTATTCAAGTGCAATTTTGTTGAACTAGATTGGGAGTCCATTTCATTTATTGTTTTTGGTTGTTATTTATTTATTTATTTATTTTGGATATTTTAAATGTTTTCCAGTTCGGCAATATTATCGCTTATCGCAATAATTTCTGGGACAATTAATCGCCCGGCAAAATGATGATGCTAGCAATGCTTTCAAGCCCTCACTCCCAAAGTGCAAAGTAATGTGTTGTGACAGTAAACCAAACCTGTTGTTCAACAAGACTGTGTACACAAATTTGCATTTCTCATCTATCTGGTTTCGGGAGAGCTCTGCTGAGGTGTTATCTAACTTGGACTTTAACTAATTCACACAAGTCTAAGTCACTGAAGTTGAATGTGTTTTTGTCATTATTGGTTTCAGCTGTGAGAGTAGTATTTTGTAAGACTCCAAATGATTTGTATGATCTGTTTGTCTCTCTTTTCAGACGGGGCTAATGTTCTGGCCATTTATGCAGGTAATTGTTAACGTCTCCCATGTATAGAGGTTAATTCTACCATATACGGTGAAGAAAATCTAAGCTCAAAGATCCACTTGCTAATGATTCCGTCGCAGGAAAAACTGTGGCTTAGAATTTTGACCTATTATTTAATATTTTCAATGTCGATTGATATGTAAACATGTAATATACAAGTACAATGATTTAGATGAAGTGTAATCTTTGTCTGTCTCCCTCAGTTTGTGAACTTTGCCTTGGTGCCTCTGTACATGCGGACCATCTTCACCGGCTGCTGTGCCTTCGTCTGGGCCACTTTCCTCTGCTTCTCACAGAAGAGCGGCGACGGCACAGCCTCTGCTGCTCTTGCGTGGTTGTTCTCTCCTAAAGAGGATGAAGCAGAATCTAAGGACAAGATAAGTGCTTCCAAAGAGGGAACAGTAGCATCTAAACCCACGCAGAACTGAAATAGGTGGAAGCCTGTCCTGTCCGTGGTTGATCTGCACAGTCATGCCGTGGTTTGAGTTCAAAGTGTCACTCGGCCTTAACTCAAAATGCGATCTATTGAGACACTTTTGATGCTTTGGGAAACATATACATTATATTTTTCAATATACTTATATGGAAAACATAATTCAAACCTACATTTCCATCCCACAATGAAAGGTTTTGTTTTAGTAAATTTGCTGTCTTGTTTCCTTATTCGATTGGATCATATTTAATCATATTTAAATTATTTATGAGGACTTGTGTGTCTGGGAAGGAAGCTGATGATGATGGGAATATGTAAGGGTGATTGCTGCTTTCTAAAAACTGGAATGAGAGTGGGGAAGAGTTATTTCCACAATGTGGAGTGGCAGCTAATCTATTAGTTTAGAAATAAGTAATTTAAATTTGTGGCAATGATATACTACTAAATATTACTCTGAGTGTGTCTGATAATGATTGAGGAAGGTTGTCTGAGCATTTATTACTTTAATGTACAAATGCTGCCTGCCTGTTGTCCTCATTTTTATCTCTTTGCAACATTTCCTAATGTTTCAATACTGTTTGCTATGTTGTCAGTTTTTAAACATTTTACCTCTTTATGAAAAAGTTACTTCATAGGTTTCCTTGCCTGCAGTGATTCTTGAAACTGGGTTGCAACGTAACGTCTGCTGCTCTGCCAAACACTTTTCTATAGAGGTCATATTTATAAATAGCTCGGCACTAGTGCCTACAGTTATTCCTATAAATAGAGTTTCAAAGGTTTAAGGCAAATGTATTTCTTTTGTCTCAGGCAGATCATTAACAAATATGTTTTAATTGATTGTGTTCCCATGTATTACTGAGCTTCCTGGTCTCACGGACACATGTCTAAGTCTTTCCCCTGATGTGTTTGAGTCTAAAATGGAATTTGCAATTGTGCATTTTGAACATTTTGCGCTGAGTGATTACATATTATTTAATCAAAAAATAACAATAACTTTCTACCAGTGTAAAATAGTAGTGTTATAATTTATATGCTAATGTGCTACACTGTAACTCACGGCTCAAAACTATGAATGTTCCCTTTGTTCACTATAGCAACTGAAGGCTGGATAATATTACTAAGATTTGCAGATTTGTACACTACTTGACTTCATTTCTGTCTTCTATTTTTAATTTATTTTCATATCAAAATAACTCTCAGCGTTTGACTGTAAAATTATATTATCACATTTTGCACGGTTGTTGCTGAGAGTGGTGGAGATTAAAATTATTTATTGTTGAATAAATTAACAACTACATTGACTCTGAGTGTTTACTGAGCATACAACAATAGCAGTTTTCTTGATCTGAAATATCACAATGTCCAATAACCTATAACCTATATTATGCTGGGTGTGTTTAGGGTGGGGTTCCAGAAGAAATATGAATCATTTCTCTATATTACTCATAGTTTAGATACAACTGCAGCTCTGTCTCTGTCAATATATTGAGAACAGCATGTATTTTGAAAGGCCTAATACTTCAAAATGTCTAAAGTTGTTTCTAAATGTATAACAGACTGCCCGAACAGATTCCATGTTGTCGAATTTGGACATTTGCAACCGGATCCCCCTTTTGCGGAAACATCTGCCACTCATCCGCCGGCAGTTATTTCAGCCAGAAGTAGGCTATATTACCCCCTGCTAGCCCTCCTGTTATTTTTACCTGAAAATATACCCCGGCACTTGGGTGACTCCCAAGTCTTTACGCCACTGCGCATGCTCCCTGCATCCTCTCCTCCATCCACACGTCGAGGGACTTGAAAGCTTGAATAAAGATGCTCAACGTCTCGGGTCGCTGGAGCCTTGTCACCGGGTGAAGCCGAGTTATCTGGAAGGGCGCGCGCAGAGGAGCCGTGTTATCATTCAACCAAGAGACTCGTTGTGTTCTGGTTTCGGGCGCGCGGGCACTCCACCGACATGGAATTGAAGAAATCTATTTCGGACACCGAGCGCGCGCTCAGGAGCTACGGCGCCGTGTCGGAAACTGCATGGACAACGGACAAAGGTGAGCGTCATGTATTTAAATATCATGTTGTCTGAGCGCGCGGTGGTCGGGAAACAGCAAGTTGACGCCTCCGTTTAAGACAAAAAAACAGAAAAACATTAGGTTCCCCTGTCAGCAGCCACAGTCGAACCGAGTAATAGTCCTACATGAGTCACATTGGTTTGGGATGTAGGCTATCAATAGCGCTGCCTTGCTGCTCAAGGGCCTGTTATCAATTCCCTTACACGCACACTAAGGGTATGGCGCGGTTTTCTGAATGAATTTGGGCCAAGGAGGAGTAAACCACAAATACAGCAGGCATTTTGAAACTTGTGGTCATATGATTCAGTGTGTTGAAGCATGAAGAGAGAGCTGTGGTAGTATTTGATCCATAGGCATACACTGGATTCATTTCATTTATATTTTAATATTTGTTTATAGCAAAATGTGTGAAAGCTTTTCAAAATTCACTTTTAGTGATTGCTGTTCCATAATGACACAATACAACGTCACCACAGAGCCTCAATGACTATCAAGCTCTCACACACACTTTCAGCTAAAATGGACAAGCTGGAGACCTGAATTAGATGTTTCTATTATTTCATCACGCATATACTTAAAAAGAAGAAATAAACATTATTAGCTTCAGGGTCGCTGTATCGAATGTTTCTATTAATTCGTCCTGTGACAAGTGATGACTGCGATGAATGACGCATTTAAGACGTGTCCTGGTTGTTTCCCCAGAAGATAACTCATCACAGGGGAGCACGGTGTGAAGAAACTTCCAGATTAAGTCAGAGAAGAAGAAGACAAATGCAGTGGATATTTTTAGACTCATAACCAGCATTGCTCTCTCGCTCTCACTCTCTACTGTCTACCAAAACACACACACACACACACACACACACACACACACACAGCCTGAAAACAAGACACACTGCTCTCTTAAATACTGCCTGTGTTTCTATTCTGTGCTTTTCTTTTCGGGAGGCGTGAGCTCCAGGATCAGCAGACCCAGTAACGTGTATACAGCGTGACTGAAGGATGTGTCAGGGGCGTCTACATGGGTGTCATGCATATGCTGACAGTTCCCTTGGTGTCGAGCCCCATGTGGCCGCTGCACTGCACACGATTCACGCACTCCAGATTGTTTATTCCTCATTAAATCATAATCCTGGTCTGCAGTTTGATTTAACGACACCGGGTTCATGAACGCTGATTAATCGTGTGTGGGAAGACTGGATCACCTCACCTGCCCCCGGTGGACAAGCTGCTTTTAATTAGGAAGTTTCGAAGCTTGTCTTTCCTTGCGATGACTTAAATGCTGAGTATGTGTGAGTGGCTTGCTCGGATGCTCAGGACCTTATTGAGCTGGCAATTTGCCACCAGCTGGGGTTTAATGCAGCTTGGTCTTATTGATGGTAGCACATGGCTAGAAAGTGCAAAGAAAAACAAGACCAGCGAGAAAAAGAAGGAAGATCGAGAAAAGCACTTAAGCTCCTGCTGGTGTTTTATATCGTGCTGCAGCTCCGGCATAAAAGTTTGATTTTGGCGTCAGTGTCACGTCAGGTGGTGATTCAACATTAGCGAGGCACAAACAAACTGGGCACTCCTGTGCAGACTTCTGTCTGCTGTGGTGAGTCAGCTCCATCCTCAGCAAGCACCCATGAAAAGTACCACAAATGCAGACTGCAGTTTATGTTGCTGCAGGATGACGAGGAGCCAATCCCGTCCTCTAATGTTACACACCGTGGATAAACGCCACGCATCACATGACAGCTCTGGATTTACAGATGCAAATAGTTTGTTGGTATTCAGGTGTAGGAAGAGCTCTCCACTTGTGCACTGGGGAGTCCTCATACAGATTAGTCATGTTATAGATAGGGAGCGCTGGAGGATTATATTGTCCATATGGATATTCCAAAAATGCAAAAATTGTAAAACATGTCACGTTCAGTTCTTTTGCAGGCTTCTGTGATAATAAAGTGGAAGTCTTTGGGTTTTGGACAGTTGGTGGGATGAAACAAGACATTTAAATGCATCACCTTGAACTCTGATGAATTGTAATGGACATTTTTCATTTTATTCAAACTCAGCCAAATATTGAATTGATTAATCAAGTAAAGGATCAGCTTATGAATCAATAACGGGTCAAAATGCAACATGCAACCCTAGTGTTTCTTCAGCAGGTATCATTGACAACTGCATGTCTGTGTTTCCTTATGATGTATTTGTTGTTTGGTGGTTGTATGGTCAGTCTGTTGCAGCATTTGCAGCGGCCAGGCCATTGATCAGTGCAGTAAGTGTTTGGTCAGTGTAATAATTGTTTGCTATTGGCCGATATGGAGAGTGTGAGGTCAGCGGTCCAGTTCAGGGAGGAATAACCCAATCAGTAAGAAGCCACAGCTGCTCATTGATCCTTGTCAGTATGAAGGAGTATTTTTTTTCTCTTCCTCAACAACCTTCTGCTTTGGAAAAAGATCTCAAAGGGCCTGTATTACATGCTTAAATCTCGAGCCAAAGACATTTGTAGTCGATATACGCACATACGATTTCATAACTCATCCAATTGTTGATCTGTTAAGCTCAGTTTCTCCACAAAGAATCATGCAAAACGCTTTGAATATCATGTTTGCCGGAGACGTGTTCATAAGTTTCTCGGACAGTCGTTCAGCTTGAAATTATTATTCAAATAAAAGGATCTTAGACAACCAAGACCTAAACAACAAATGTGTCGACTAAGAGGGGGCGGCCCTACTTTCAATCCTGCTTTTCGTCATGTCACAGGCATTTTTCACAGCCATCAGTGATTGAAGCCTTTTAATGGGAAGCACTAACTCGTGCCTGAGGCATTGCTGTGACTTTAAAACACAAATCACAGCTCCCTCAATTACACATGCTGCTCTCCTATAAATAAATATCATGTGGCTGAAGTGAGATGACGCGTCACAGGGAAACGAGGTGAGAGATGTGTTTGGTAAGGCGCCGCTGACACTGTGAGAAAGTTTTCCAGGAGACAGAAATTAGGTTATTCAAGGATTAAAATCGAAGGGAAAGTAGTGATTAACAGACGTAACAGACGTCTG
This sequence comes from Chelidonichthys spinosus, assembly GCA_029853015.1. Taxonomy (NCBI): domain Eukaryota; kingdom Metazoa; phylum Chordata; class Actinopteri; order Perciformes; family Triglidae; genus Chelidonichthys; species Chelidonichthys spinosus. The sequence goes on along the minus strand of CM056824.1, from coordinate 16,813,906 downwards.
AAGCGGAGCCTTCCTTGTGGAGAAAAACAATCTCTCCGTGATGATGGAAGATGATTCTTTCCGTTCTCCTGTTCCCATCCTGTCCTTTATTACTACTTATGCGTTTGTATTCAACCCTGCCTTGCCTCCTAGGTCATTCAGATGTGTCCATGGCAGAAAGCACCATGGCTCCGGAGGACATCGAGGTGGAGATGTCTCGTATCCAGCGCCTCCGAGAGATCCTGGTACGCAGGGAGTCCGAGCTACGCTTCATGTGAGTTGCTGGACCGTCAATATCTACTAAACAGAGTGTGACACAGATTGAATCGATAGAGTGTCATAACAACTCCTGCTGCTGTCCTTGAGTGGATAATGAGGTTCTCTGTGTTGACACTCTCATGACTCAAAGCAAAGACTTCCAGGTGTTCTTTCCTTGTGATGTAACTCGGCTCTTATAAGATGCTGTTCGATACGGAGAGAGGCGGCCCGTTTGTCCATCGATTATGCAAAGGGCTGGATATGCCAATAGAAGCCGATGAGTCACCACAATGAAGTCATTGGACTCTTCATCAACGTTAAATTCAAAGATTATGGATCAGTGTTTGGGATGACGGACAGTATTTATTTCCTCCCGGTCTAAACCCTCACTGCATTTATCATGTGTAAATGGGGCAAAATAGGTTAAAAACCCTTTCACAATAAAAGTATCTCCATGTAATTCCAATGCTCATTCATTGTGTGGATGGATAAATGAATATCAGCAAGTGAGCAAATAAAAATTTAAAGGAAACTTCCAACCTCCTTGAACACAGTCAGATATTGTATATTGCATCTTTACACAACTTGATTGACAGTGGAAATCGAAGCTACTGTGCTGTTTAATTGTTTATTTGTGTTGAAATCTCAGCACTGAAACATACCTAAGAGAACAGTGTATTTTGTGGGTCATTACACCTCTGACATAATGGTTGCCGTGTTGGAAGAAGCTGATGCACATCTCATTCAGTTGATGATGTTAATTCACACGCCCACTTGAAAGACTTCATTAGGCTGCCATGCTGCTTATACGCCTCTGTTGTCAGACTTTGTGTGACTCAAGACGCCTCATAAACAAACACACACACACACACACACACACACACACACACACACAGTAGCAGATGGGGTGTCAGAGTGCAGAAGCTGCTGGAGTCCACAGATAGCGCTGAAGGAGTGAAAAACAAGGCAGAAAGAGGGAGAAAGACAAAGAGAGAGGAGGAGAAAGAAGCTGAAGGGAGCGGTCAAGGGGGAGAGAGAAAGAGGATGGAGGTGCAAAATGGAGCAACAGGAATAAATGCAGAGGGACGATGAGGATGAGGAGGAGGAGGAGGATGCTGTGGATGAGTCATCAGCCTGATCTATAACAGACAGAATTAAATCTGTTGTAGCTGTCACTGCTCCACAGGGAGAGGGGGAGAGAGAGAGAGAGACAGAGAGTGGTGAGAATTTATGGAAGAAGGGGGCAATATATGGAAGCCCCTGAGGGCCAAACATCAGGGCTGCAGGGGGCTCAGAGCGCAGCGTGGATTGATTGATATTGCATGTTTTCCATTTGCACACACTCTACTGATGTGTGGCACTTCGGGGCCTGAGGCTGTGATGTCTTAATGACGAGTACATGAGTGGATTTTGCAGTTGCAGCACCAGGGATTATTCATCCATCCATCAATCATCTGGAACCGCTCATCCTAGCCTGAGTCGCAAGGGAGGGTGGGGGAGCCGATCCTAGATGTACAACCTGGATAGTTCATCAGGCTATCACAGGGCTGACACATAGAGACAGACAACCATTCACACCTACGGGCAATTAAGAGTCAGCCATTAACCTATCCTGCATGTCTTTGGACTGTGGGAGGAAGCCAGAGAACCCACACTGTCATGGGGAGAACACGCAAACTCCACACAGAAGGCTGTGATGTCCACATGTTGCTTATTCGTCATGGTAACACACAGAGAAGGAGTTACAACAATGGGTGGAAGCTCATTCTGATTAGAGAGCTACTGATTTTTGTCCATTAGACCAACTCTTTTGGGGGAAAGTCTGAGAATTATAGAGTTAATAGTTAATAAAATAATAAGTTTCCCCCAGCCCTAGTTGGGATGTTTCATTTAATTTGTATGAGGTATAATTAGGGTCATATATTTAAGTTTAAAAGTGAACTTCTGTGCTTTTGGAAATTGACCGAATTTGATCAAAAACACATCAAATTGGTGCCTCCCACTGATTTTTCAGTCTCTTTTCCAGGGTTCACATATGATGCAACTCTGCCTCACATCCCTCCAATCAGATAAAGATTTAGAAAGTGGAAGCAGCTAATAATATCCGTTGTCCTTCAATCTGATGGAAGCCAGTGATTTGCTCTAAACTTTCTAATTTTTCTCCCTTCTAGGATGGATGACATTCAGCTCTGCAAAGACATCATGAGTTTAAAGCAGGAGCTCAGACAGATTGTCACAGTACCAGGTATACACACACACACACACACACACACTATGGTGAGTTATGACACACAAACACATGCATCCTCACAGCGAAGGCAATATGAGCTGAGGGTGGCTTTGCAGCCGAGGCTTCCAAAACGAAGATTTCAGTAAACACTTATTTTAACTCCCTGGATGTTTTAGTGTTTGTGACGCAGTTTACAGAATCAAATACTGGTTGAACTCCAGTGTTTTCTGTGTCTGAAGTGCAGCGGGAGGACAGACTGACAGAAATACCTGATAATGAGACAAAATCTGAATTTTGGAAAGATTATGTTCAAATTAATGTTGTCAATTAATGTTGAGTTTGATGACAAACATTAGCCACTATGTAAGGTTGTAGAGGGAAACCCATTGGAGGTACTGAGTTTATAGCTTATTAATTAATTTAATTTCAAAGAAGAAGAATGTGTTCAATATTTTAATTTAGATGCACATAATCTTGCTTTAAGTTCCGATAAAGTGCTTGTTCAGGAGCTTTCACCCATATTGCACGCTCCTCAGTTCCACTGTTACATTTTTACCAAATTGCCAGGAAAAAAATTCTGTTCGAGATATATTGGATATTTTATTTATTTATGATCAAATTTAAATAATTGCGTTACTGTCCATCTGCCCAGCAACCATTTGTTGGTTTGCATTATGGAATGAAAACTTACACCAAGAAATGCAAGGACGTGACCTCACAGTGATGACAGTGGTGGCTGCAGCTATGACTGGATTGAATTACATTGTAAAGCGTTCCCATGATTGAGTTCACCGTCTATGCATCTGGGATTACCGGTGCACACTGTCACACAAAAACTGCCCCTTGTCAACATTCCCATGAGTCACTGGGGCCTCATGTATGCAGTAGCTGGTGCGCCTGGTAGCCCATTACTTCACTCCAGCACAATGAGAGTCATGTGACCACCCAGCCTTGATACCAGCAGTGTCTGACAACCTCTCTCTCCAACTGTCTGTATGTGCATGTGTGCATGCACTTTAGCCTGCCTGTCTTTTTCTGTGCTGTGGAGCGTGAAGGTTAGGAAAGTCAGACAAAGAGGATGTTTGCAGTCATAGATGTCCGACTGGGAATGCAAATTCCTTCACCAAATGAAACAAAAACAAAACAGAGCTCTCTAGCATTTGCATAATTAAATAATTTCCTTATTTGTTATACATTAAACATGAGGGGGGAATTAAGGGTCTGTTTGTGATGTAACTCGAGCAAGCTGACTTTTGTTCATCACATCCATTTTTCCTGTCCCCCAGAAAAAGAAAAAAACAAGAAGCACAGGCAGCGGGAAGAAGAGCTGATTCTGAAGATTCATAAACTGGTACAGAAGAGGGATTTCCTGGTCGATGACGCAGAGGTGGAGAGATTAAGGTAAAGTGCTCCCACATACAGGCACAGTTAATATCTGGGATCTGCATTGTTTACTCAGACAATGTAGGGTTGAACTGCATCCACTCTATATTTCTTCATTTGATAGATATAGGAGGGTTGAGAAACACACGGGGTGGAGACTCAGAGTAAATGTGAGCACGACTGAAGGTGGAGGAGAGGCCACTTCATCATTACTGCCTTCTGTGTATTTGTGTCTGTTGAGAGAGGGGGGGGGGGTTGTCTCCTGGGTAAAGGGCTATTATGGTACAATTTTTCAAATTAGTGGCATTTCAGAATAATGGGCAGTCCCCATGTTGAGAATGACAATGCTATGCTGATGTTTAGCATGTATTATATTTACCATGTTCTCCTTTACCATCACTCATTAATTATGTACATGTGCTTTTCCTAGTGTGACATGTCAGAATGTCTGCTGTGATAAAGGCTCATTAAGAGGCTCAAATGGCAGTAAAGCATGAATCTACTCGGTGACTCTACTGATTGCATTGTATTAAACATGGGACTGTATTTTACACTCAGGGAGCGAGAAGAGGACAAGGAGATGGCCGAGTACCTCAGACTGAAGCTGATGCCTCTGGAGAAGAAGCTCAAAGCCACACAAAGTGGGTGATCACACATTTGAAAACACACACACACACACACACACACACACACACACACACACACACACAGAGGAGTGTTGTTCACGTTCATGTTTTAATGACCTCTTTTTCCTCTCTTTGTGGAAAGATCCTCCGAAGCCTAAAAGACAAATGACAGAGCCGCCTCCCAACAAACCATCCATCACCAAGTCAGGAGTGGCCATCATTAAGGATTGCTGTGGAGCCACCCAGTGTGCCGTCATGTAACAGACAGACCTCTTTATGACCACCAGGCCCTCTCCCCTCCATGTCAGAAACAACACACTCACATCACATGCAATGCATTACTTCCTGTAGCTCAGAGAACCTCGGTTAACTGCGTTTTCTCCTTGATTCTGTTCAGGAATCTGGTTCTTAATTGAATCGCAGAAAAATGTTCAGCCACACGGCTTCAGCTCAGAGTCAGAAAACTGATCTCTAATCAGTGCAAAGGAAACTTTACTATACGGAGTTTCTGTAAGTGTACATGAAGTAAAAGGAAAGCAAACTGCTAAGGCAATTTTGAATAAAACATCTGATAAATGTCTTGAATTGGAATCAGAAGGAGTGATGGTGTCCTTTAAGATGGCCATATTGTTGACCAACCTGTGGTTGATAAACAGCAGAAGCATTTACAGAAGAACAAGCACAATGCCCACAAAGAAGTATAAAAGCCGGGGTTCTCCGACTGACGGGAGTAAAACATCTGTTATTGTCCAGTCATGTTTGACAACGGGTATCTATCCTTCCATTTCAGCCCTTTAATATCAACAAGTGAACCTCTCACCGTCAGGAGAACCCCCTACTCTGAGTTTTTAAATAATTGGTCCCAGGTGGGACCAACATGTGGCTCAAATAGAGAGTACGGCTTCCAATTAAATGAGGCGTGGCAGCCAATGGATGCTTCTGTACTAGAGATTATTATTCATAGTTTTGACTCCATGCATCGGCTTGATTCTGTTGGATTTAATGCTTTTGCGGAGTCCAAAAAAAATATGTGGTGGGCATTGAAATAAAAAAACCCTTGGACTGCTACAAAGTCAGGTCATATTAGGTGTGTGGCGAAAGGTTTGCATTGCACTCTATTGAGGTTAATGCTCATATGACCCGCAAACAGTGTTTCTAGTGGATCACAACAGATTCATTATCTTAGTTTACCCTTATAGAGACGTCAACATAAAACAAAAGAAAAACACGCTTTGAATAAATGTCATTTTTTTATTAAATGGTCCACTATGCTTGCCCATTCACCACATCACTAACGTCATCTCAGCCATGGGAATAATGGACTGTGTTAGTACAACATCATTCATTGATATTATAGATAATGCTGACAACTTGCATCCTCTGAATTTAAGTCTTGCGTTTTTATGATAAACACCAGGAAATTAATGCAACTCTCTTGTAAATGCCTACAATAGACAGTGTATGTTTGAGTGTATTTAGGACATTTAGTGACTCATGTCAAGCAAAGTGTTGCTCTTTTGTCACTTTACCTTCCTTCTGATAACTTAGTCTTCTGTAGTAGTAGTGGATTTATGAAGGTCTTTATGTTGAATATTTGAACAAATATGCAGAAAATGGGCTGAAACTACCTGTACATACATGTTTAAATAAAGAGCATCTTTCAAGAACAGTGATTTTTCTTGAGCGATCTGATCATCTCAAAACAACTGCAAAAACATTTCAGACGAGGCAGGATTGATGCTTGTGAAATTTATTAACAAATCTTCTTTTTTTTGGTCCCTTACAACCAGCAGCCTCTGGTGCAGTGAGACTGCAACACAGTGTGACCGAGTAGAGAGGTAAACATAGAGACATCAGTGAGAAAGAAAACAAAAAAAGAAAACAAAAAAAAAGGCTGGAATTTGAAGGACATGGCTGAATAAAGGAAACATTTGCTTCAGCTTTTGTGCAAAGTGACAACTGAGTAGGCAAGACAAAGGTCAGATACAGTTAAACGGAGGCAAAGACACAAAAATATGTTTCAACCCCTTCCACTCCATCTAATTTCACATATGCATTTCATCCATTCAACCAAAACTATGCAAAAGTGCATATTTTGACAGGTGCAATAGCTTCGCACTGAGCTCACCAAAATCAGAGAAAGCTTAACAGAGAAGTTACATTTTGTCATGAGTTAGTTGTCACTGCAGTCCGAAGGGAGAGCTACGGTTTGCTCAAAGTCACACAAAGTTATACATCCTTACTGCTAAAGTTAAATCATGTTCAGCCCTCCTCTGTCTACCAATTCCAAATCATTAACTCGTCATTCCTTAATCAAAGAGGTTTCAAGACGGTCAGTAAAAAATTACAGGAGACCTGAACCCTAGCAGCCCTAATTAAAAACACTCTGAATTGCATTTTAGACATTTTGGCGAGTTGGCAGTTTGAATTTCAGCTTTAAAAGGGCTTTTCATACCAAGTCAACATCAAGTCTGAAAAAAGAAACGTATTAACACTGCTAACGCTGGCTGAAAAGGCAAACACTGAAACTGGAAAGAAACTGATTGAATGGGCTCTTGCCCATTCTTTGAGCCTTTCATCTGAACGCAAACGACAACGCTAAGCCGTCAGTCATGCTAACTTCATGGCAGCAGATATTATTTGGTGGCAATTCAGAACCAGCAGTCTTGTAAACACTTGAGACAGAGGAAAACGAAGAAACCAACACACATCGGTAAGTAAAACCTCCTCTATGTAAGTGTGAGTGATGGGGAGATACAATGGAGATTCTTTTGGCACCGTGGCAAATACAAGCCATTGTAATAGCCCGGCAGATTCCAGAGAGCCGCGGAGGGTCCTCTGTGTGCGTCACAGTCTGTTCAGGAGGCTGTCCAGAGGATCAATGGTACTCCACAAACAGCCTACCCCTCTCCTGACCCATCTTTCCCCCCTAAAACCTCACAACCAATCACACTCATTAAAAATCAAAAACTCAGGAGTGCTCATTGCTCCACTTGAACTCAGGCAGTGGACATCACCACAGACAGTGCTGACCAGCAACAAGGTTAATTCTGAAAACCTTGAGCGTTTATATGGCAACTGCAAGGGTGAGGTCAATTCCAAGATCCCTAAAACATGGTGGAAATAAAAGACTGATCTTAAAGAATGTCTTACAATCATCTGTTCCTGTCTGCTCCTCCTGGGCTACACCATGCATAAACTAATTTATGCACACCATGCATATTTCACACCACCTACTCCAGTGTAAACCACACACAGACAATACACAGCTAAAAAGAACACAAACATGTGGGCTGCTGGTTAAAGCTGATCAAAGTATATTTAATTTCCTGCTACCCGAGCACACATCTGGCTGGAGTATTTAAGAGTCACCTTTTTCCCCTTTCAGGCCTTCATTAGTGGGCCTAAAGGGTTGAGCCAAGTCTTTCCAATAAATTAAGTCAAAGTACAACAAGAATAAAAATTCCTGAGAGCAGTGTTTGTCGCAATAACAATCAAAACTCTGTCATTGATAGTCATAGTGTTCGAAAACTGTGCACTTCCATTAACAAAAGCCACAATTGGAACAGTTAACACCAATATTCAGTCCCATTATTGAATTGCCACCAAATACATGCTACATTTAGGCCACACTCTTACCACAAATACTAAATATGATGCATAATATAAAAAGGAACTGAAAAACACTGTCCTGAGGCTACTTAACAGAGACAAAAGATGAGAATATACCTCAAAGAGAAGATACCTTAGTAATTCTTAGTACTTGGTTGACATGTCTACAGTTACCGAGAAAGCAAAGTCTCCAAAAAATTTGAAAGGAGTTTAAAAATGAATTAATGTCACAAATTAAATGCTCCATCTCTGGGGATACAGCAAGGAAGTATACATGGATGTTTCTCAATATGGTACATGAACAAAACACCTCTATAAACCTTCTGTGATTTGTCAATTTTAGAACTGGAAAATGTGCGCAACTACATTTCTTAGATTTAACATTAAAAAACCTAGTAACTCACTCCTGACATATCTCTCATTACCCAATACTCTGTATACAGTGACAAACAACTCATCTTTGGGCTCTACATTAAATTGTAAGCCAGCAAGTGTTCTGTGACACCACGCAGCTCTGACATGAAGACACACATGGAAATGTAATTAAACTTCCCCTGAGGCGGAATCAAACAGGCTACAGGTGATTAATTTGGCAAACTAAAGAATTGCAGAAAATCTGCAAGAAGAAAATCACAGCATGGTGAACATCATCGGAAAAGAACTCACCGATCGTGAACTCAACGAACAAAGAGAACAGAGATGGCCGATGAGTGATTAAGAAGAAAGCAACAGCCTCTCAAAGGATGCAGAGGGGACAACACCAATGCTCATCTGGGGTCGCTTCTGTGTAGTGTGTAGTCAACTCTTCCATCTAGAGTTACACTATGTGTGAACTAGTATTGCTTTTTGTTTGTTTGTGTGTGTGTGTTTGTATACATGTATGTGTGTAAAGGATCATAGACCTGCTGTGAAGGAGAAGTTGGCAGCTAGCTTAATTCGGCTGCGTGTGGCTCTTCTGCTGGGACTGTCCATAGACAAGGGTGCCTTCATGTCTGGAGGCGGCAGAGGTTCAGTGACTGCAGAGTCGTCTGTGCTGCCGGGCTGACCAGGTGGATCAGATGTTTCTTCAGAGACAGCTGCCACATCAGGTTCACCGCTCACTGAAATCACACACACACGTACAGACTGAGCTTACACCTAACGAAAAAGACAGTAAAAGGTGTAAATAAAAGTGTCATGTACTCATTAAAACGTATTTGTGTTCTCCCTTGCCTTACCTACCCTTGCCGTTTCTGAAACCTAGACAGCCCTAGGATCCAAGGCCACAATCTTCTAATTTACAAATTTGTTTAACAAATAGGATATCCAGATGCTGGATCTGCCTCAGATCATCTGCCTAATGATGATTGTTTGGGATAAGGGGCCTAACCAAAAAAAACAGATCGGCACATCCCTTCTCCAACACATCTAGTGGCCATTTAATGTTGTGAACCTGATTTCTAACAAAGCACGACTTTAATGGCCTAATAGAGGCACACATTCTGTTAAATTAAAAGCACTATCAGAATAATTTATGTGTAACTGATATTGGTTGTAAATGCAATACAAATTCATCAAACTTAGAACAGTAAAAACAGACCCGTTTTCTCCTCAAAGTGAATCAGGTCCGTCTCTTGGAAGAGAACTGGATCTGGGTGGAGCTGAGGTGATGGTAGGCAGGACGGTACAGGACCACACAGTAGGTCTACTGGTGACGTCAGACACAGAAGCTCTGATTCTCCAGCAACATTGCCACCTGGAGGGTAAAATAACATGATTTAGTTTCATCTATATTTTATCGGAGAGCAGAGCAATCTTTAAAACCATGCCTTCACTACAATCAAACATGTTCATCCCCTTATTTTACTTCATCTGGTCAACAGTTTTTTTTATAATTTGAATTACTTCTCTATATTTTTATATCAAATGACAAAAAGGAAATGAATACATCTTGAGCAGTTTAAACAAATACTTGTGGGACCCAAGGTACCTGGACTCTGGGTTCCAGAAGTTGAGTTGCTCGGCGGGCTGTCTCTTGGGCTCTCCATGTTCTCTCTAGGCTGGGGGCTGCTGGGGACTGAAGGGCTTGCCCTTGCTAAACAAAACAAAACACATTTTCTACAGCTTTTAGGCACCATCTCATGAAATCCCATCCCAAGTATTCCCAGAGAGCCCACAGTCATATGATCACTTCATCCCACAGACATTATTTACATCTGTTTTACTTTATGTTAAAGACTGCTATACAATTACCTTTCATATCGTTCTTCAAAACGATAATCCTCTTGTGACCATGCCCTTTGATCCAGACCACCTGTTGATGACACGTCACAAAACTATCAAACAAAATATGCAGATTTTGATGTGGTGTTGCACTAAAACCATGGGTGGTCCAGGACCTAAACAAACATGACGAGAAACGCTCTCAAACAAGCATGAGATTTAAGTAACACTTAAATGTGTTAAGTTCTAGATGCACTACAGTAAAAGTATCTAATGAAATGTATTCCCACCTGTGGAATAGCGCTGAGCAGCTCATCAGTGCTGGTGTATCCATAGGAACGCGGTTCAAGACTGAAGCCTGTAAATTTGTTATAAGCCACCTGGAACTCAGTCAGAAAGATCTGGTTGTAATGGTAGGTGTGAAGCAGCCCGCGTACGTTACGGGCGAACTGGTAAAGCCTGGTCAGCCTCACCCACTCCTCCCCATGACTACTGACAGTGTTGCCGGCTTTGTCGTCATCACTTTCTTCATGGTACAACTGTGAAAGGAGAAATATCACACACAGTCATTTCTGCTTCTGTGTTGGAGTGCAGAAACTAAACTATGCAAAACAACAAAAACAAGTTGAAGGAGTTTCAAGAAGATTAAAATAAACCACTTTACTCACCTCCACAAGGTAGGGCAGGCTCTTGAGTAACTCGCTGAGGGAGAGGAACCCATATTCACATGGGTTGAGCGGGGCTCCATGGACTGTGAGGTAATGCTGGCTCAGCTCCTCTACTTTGAGACCCCTGGTGACTTGCTCCTCCTCTTGGGACATGAGCAGAGCCAGTAGCTGGGAGGTCAGTGAGCGCAAAGACTTCCTGTTGATCAACTGCACTTCCCGACACCCCAAGCCATCCACCACCTTGAAATAGAAGGGAAGCAGTTGCTGTTTATTATTATGAAACGCTGGTCTCAACAAGTGAGGACAGCACTACGATTAGTCACCATCCATGTCAGAGTAAAGCATTGCTCTTGGTCACTTGGTTTATTCAAAACATCAATAATATAAACGTTAGTGGGGTAGTCAGACAAACCGACATTTCAATGAGGTCCTAGGAATGAATCATCAATCAATCATGTTTGTTTGACAAGTGCAAGCTGCAGCTTCATTCCATTTTGATTTTAAATCATCTACTATGCTTTCCTGACTTTTCTTTACCTTTCTGCTTTTGCCTTTCATTCCTGGAGCCAAAGAACAGTGGTGAATGTGATATAGTGTCTGGCAAATCTATTTCAAATTGTGGAAAAGCTGCAGATAACTTCTTCTCAGTGGGTATAGTTTAACATTCATGATGGACAGGCTTAATCACACAGGGATTATTTTCTTTTACTGTATGGCAGACGCAATAATGACGCAACAATGACAAAATTCTTGTTAGTCTTTATAGTTTGAAGATTTACCAACGTTAATTAGGAACAACTAAACTGAAATCGTTATTTTTTTTATATTTCTTTACCTTCACAACATGGCAGAGTTTGGTCAGCAGAGCCGGCAGGGAGCTGGCATCATAGTCCTGCAGGCGGAGCCCATACCCAAAGGTCTTGCTGTACTCTGTGAGCAGCTGGCTGACAGGAAGGCTGGAGTTTTTCTGAACTCGAAGCAGCTTGACCAGCTGAGCTGCCAGAGCCTTGATACGCTCCACTTCTGTCAGAGTCAGCACTTTCTCTTCACCACACTCCAATACCTGACAAAAGGCGGGGACAGCTGTTAAATTGGTGTTTTGGCAGAGACAAAGGAAGAGGCATTTGTGCTTGATTTAATGTGGATCGGACCCAAAAGCTATTACAGGGGGAGCAAATGGAAGCCAACTAATTATCACCACTATTATCAGGTCAGTTTGAAGTCAGTTGAAGCAAATTAAGATGTACGACTCGTACGATAAAACGGTCACTGTTTTAAGATAATATGCTGGTCATTGCAAGCTTCCTAACTCACCATCAGTATGTTGGGGATTGCCTCGAAGAGCTCCATGAGTTTGGTGAAGCCGTAGTAGCTGAGCTTGCATTGACGACCGAAGTGATGGTGGTAGGTGGGGATGAACTTACTAAAGGCCATCCTGCAATGAGGCTGGTGACGAAGAAGGTCCACCACCTCTTTCCCAAACTGCTTGGTGCGCTCAATCTCATCCACTGTACGCTCTATGGACAAATGAGAAGGAATTTAGGGGACTCTAAATCAATGAATATACAAATATAGTATATTGATATATGGATTACACACTACTTCCAAATAAGTCTCTTAGTAACTGGTTTGAACAGACCTCTCTTGGGAACAGAGATGACCGTGTCCGTGTCCTGATGGGTAATAGTGATGGTGGTGTCGGGGATCTCAGTCAGCAGGTCCATCAGGTCACATGTGCCATAGTCCATTACCCTCCAGTCTCTGGAGAAGCACCTAATACACAAGGTGTAAGTATACGTCGCAAACAATCAAAACACTGATGATTCATACAATTTAATAACTGTTGTACGAGTATCATATGAGTGGGATTCACGGACAGCATTTATCTGAATAATATTAAACCCTCCACAAAATACAAATACAACTTTATGACATAATATACAGCTCCAAGCAACGTTGACTGACCAATGGTATGCCTGCATGAAGTCCTTGATTGCCACTTGTTTGCTGGCTTGAAATTTCAGCAGTTTGAGCAGGTCTTGGGTGAAGCGCTTCACTTGAGCACGATGAGTCAGGGTCAGTAAACGCTTGGTACCCATACCCAATATCTGTGGGTTAAAAAAATAAACAATATGTAGGATACAAACAAATGAAGGTACAAGGATCCTCAATAACCTCAATACCTGCAAGACATGTGGCACGGCCTCCAGAAGCTCCAGCAGCTTGGAGTAGCCATAGTCAGAGACACGGCACTGCTTGGCAAAGTGATGGTGGTATGAGGGTATGAACTTGCTCATGGGCATGATGCAAGAAGGCTGACTCTTCAACAGGTCAATAATCTCTCTGCTGAATTGGATGAGCTGTGGGTTGCCAATTGGACTCTTGCAGCGCTGAATCCACGACTCTGCATGAAAACAAAAAGTCTGAACTAGGTATATATGGCTGTTAAAAATTGTGCTCGGTACAGCATTATAGGAAGCTCAAATAGCCAACATTTTGAATGTTCTTACCAGAGTTTGGTGCTGGTGGTTTGTTGTGGATCCACTTTATGACTTTGAAGCCATTCTGAGCCGTTACTATTGTGATACTGGGAATACAGGTAATGAGGTGTTCTAGAGGAACGCCGTCCTCCGTCTCATTGCCCAGCTGTAGATGGCTGAATTTAGCTGCATAGCAGTCTGTAAAACTACACAGAAAATATACTTCATCATGGACTTCATAATGCGTGAAAACATGCTCAGTTTGATTAAAGAAAAGTGGTTGAAAACATGCTCAGTTTGATTGAAGAAAAGTGGTTGTCACCTGAGTAATGGAAGAGTCCCTTCATGTGACTGCAACAGACTGTGGACCTCGGATGCCAAGGTGCTCAGAGACATCATAACAAAAGCTATTTTATAGGAGTCGGGGTCAAAGTCGGCCTCACTAAAAGACAAAGAAACACAATTAGTGATTAAAACAGTGGCAACACTCAGCTTAACTTGTACAGTTCAGAAAACAGTGCTTTTGAGAATTCATTTGGATGATTCAATCCTTCCAAGTAAGTGTGTGACGGGTATATTATAGGTCAAGATGCCACAAGGGGGCCAACAGAACAGGCCTACTATTAAATTGGGCTAATACCAGATTTAACATGCAAATTAAATCAAGTTTGAAAACAAACATCTCAACAAAATTAGTTTCATGAGAAAGAACATGCAACCTAGGCGTTTTATTACATCTTAGTGAAATAAGCATTTAAAACAGAATGTTTATGTGCATTTTATGCACAATACTAAGAACCTGAAGTTTGGCTGTGTGTAGTGTTCTCTGCAGACAGGTTCATGGTATTCCAGCTCCTCAAATACCACAGGGCTGCCACTAGCTGATGATGAGCCCTCCAGAGACTGGGAAGATCCCAGTGGACTCTGACGGATTTGGCTGCTTGGGAGTAGACACACAAGCCTTGAGCCTCCCTGTTCCCGCACTGCCACCACCTCTGGTAACCTGAACATATCCCCAACCACAAGCTTACGGGAATATCTGGAGAAGGGAAAAGGAGCATATAGTTTAGTAGTACAAGCTTCTCTGAAATGCATACATTATTCCTTCTGGAATTGCTATACTATGCTTTATTAGTGCAAATGTTTGAAAGAAAGTTAATACAAAGCTACTTACTTTTTTTCGTAGATCTCTGTAAACTTGAAGAGGGGAAGGCAATTGGCAGGTGCATCCTGAAGAATGCTGATGATCTCTGTGCTGTATAATGGAAGAACTGATATTTACCACCACAATCCAAACCAGAACATTTAAAGAATCCTAACTCAACTACGCTGGACTGTACCTGAGCACAGCAAGGGATTTGCTGCTGCCTCCAGCTATCAGCGACACCTGAATGCGCTTGCCTCCGATCTTGTAACGGTGCAGGCCACTGACGGCACTTATTGCCTGCTGCAGGGACAACATCTGGATTGTGGCCTTCAGCTGATAGTCGGTGTGGGGGCTTAGCTCCACAGCTTTCACCTAGACAAAACAAGTCACACCACAATTAGATGTTTTCAGAGTCGTGGTAAATCTGAATTCTTTTCAATTATTTTGCACTCCAGCATATTTGATTAATACATTTATTAGGACAATGGGCCTCTCTCACAGCAGACATTTTTACTTGTTAAGAGTCAGGAAAGCACAGGTGTTACTAATAAAACTAACGATGGCTACATTTTATTCAAGTGTTCCAAGTGAGAGTGACACAGACCTGAAAATGCCTTTTTTACACCTGGGCTTTACTACTGTGGCAAGTCAAAATGTTGACGAATCAAATCACCCGAGTCGGCCTTACCCGTCCGTAACGTGAGAAGGTGTCATGCAGTGTTTGCTGCAGATCCTTGCGAGACATTCTATAGTCCAGGTTGGCCACCTGGACCTCTGCCCTTTCTGAGAAAGGCTCAGGAGGACCTTCGGGACATGGGCTACGAGGGGCGGCCAGGAGGGGTGAGGACCGGCTTGACAGACAGGGTGATGCACTCCTTTTGTTCAAGAAGAGGGGGGAACAACTT
Source organism: Chelidonichthys spinosus (assembly GCA_029853015.1). NCBI lineage: Eukaryota > Metazoa > Chordata > Actinopteri > Perciformes > Triglidae > Chelidonichthys > Chelidonichthys spinosus. The sequence goes on along the minus strand of CM056824.1, from coordinate 16,798,416 downwards.
TGAAATAATTACCAACATCACATTTAAAATATGGGTGTGGGGATTTTTTTAATGTAGCATTAGCGGTAAACCTTTTTAAAAAAAAAGTTAACTTGATGAAATATGGCTGATTTAAACCCAAAGTCACCTGGAAGACCAGGAGCCCTGGGAGAGGATGAGGGGACTGAAGCTCCTTTGCAGGTTCAACTTGCTGAAGGCTGAAGGTGTGCTAATCTGGAACTCCCCTGAGCTCCTGTCTCCTTGTTCTTCTGAGGATTCAGTCAATCTGCGAGGGTAGGAGCCCTCTCTTCTACATGGAAAGATGAAAAAAAAAAAGATGCATGTGTAAGGGCAGCATCATTTGCTGAGGATTTCATTGCTCTCTTTTCCTTTGCTGCTCTAGCCAAAGCAAGCCACATTTGACTGGCTAGAAAATGGACAACAGGAGATCTACTGCCCAACTAGCAACTATTTTAGGTTAAAGCTAGCATATCTTAAAAAGATGTATCAAAGCCAATTATGAAAGAGTTTCTCATCATAAACAATATCAAATTACATTTGTCTCAGTCCAATATCCCCATCCCCTGTATGTACCTTCTCCTGTACATAGACTCTCCAGTGAGGCCAGGCTTGGACAGCTGCTCCACGACTCCTGTCTCACCATTACTGTGGGGGGATGAGGAAGCAGCACGTCCTTTCTCCAGTTGGTGGAAGCCCATTCTGGGCTTGCCCTCCAAACTACCCAGCTCCTGGATCAGACAGAGGCTGGAGATGTCAATACTGGAGATGTTGACTGGCAGGGTATTGTTGATATGTTTGTGTGCATACATGCGTCAAGCTAAATGGAAAACAAATTAACTGGGGATTTGCATTTAAAGTCAACTGGTTGACTAGAAAGCACAGTAGTCAACACAAGCTGAATATCATAATTTATTTGGTGTATGTTAGTTCTGTGGAGAAAGCTTTACAACCAACAGATTTATACGTTTCTTGTCATAATGTTGCAATTGTTAAGTACTTCGGACCCATAGTACATAAGTGATTTGTGTGCCTCGCCGATTTTTGATAATTGTGAATCAGATCTTAATGTACAGTATTCTGTGTTGTGTTATATGGTCCTCAATCTGCAAGTTACTTCAATATTCTTCGTGTTTTGAGGTTATCCTTAATGTCTGGTGCTGAAGAAGAATATTGGAACACCTCCAAATTAAAATTTAAAATTAAAATGCCCATTCCTAGTCTTTGACCATCCGTACAGTGACACATTTATGGGTTCTTTGCTCTTTCACATCGATCAGACGGTCACAATCAAGAACGAAAAAGACAAGCCAAACCAGTCATTCCAGCCACCAGAGGTCAGTTTTACCAGAGTGGAAAACTGCATAGGCCAAACAAAATGAAACTGAGGCATGGAGCAGACTGGACAAAACACAGAAAGTGACTACTCACATGAAGCAGTATATCAGCACTGATATGCTAGACAAAAGAGCCAGAAAAAAGGCACACAAGCTGTAAGCTAATTCATGCATTAATATGATGAATGACCAATGAACATGCAGGACAATAGAGGATACATGAAGCACTAATGCAACTAATACATGCTAGCACAGGCAGAAAAATGAAGCTTAGCGAGCAACTGCAAGCGGTTAGTCAAAGCAGCAATTAGAGGGACACTGGGCTGCTTGGCATAGCAGCCCAGGCGATAGGATAGAGGGCAATGGAGGTTAAGGGGAAGCAGGCACTGACGAGTCTGCTGACCTGATGGGGCTTGGCTGGAGCACCACCGGGAGGCCCACTGCACCCCCTCCTGGGGCTGTAGGGCCTTTCAGGCATTGGGCCAGGGGCATGGCATGGGCGGGTTGCTCGCCGTGGCCTCCTGGGTGACCTGGGCTTCTCCAGGGGCAGAAAGGAGAAGGTGGGCATGGATGGGGGTGGACCGAACATTGAATCCTGGCTTTGATAGGTCTGGGGCAGAGTCTGCGGCAAGTGAAGGGGCCGAGACTGAAGCTCAGGCTCAGGACTTGCATCGTCTCTGGGCCGCGGGGAGAAGGAGATGACGATTCGGCGGCCAAAAACATCCTCATTTTCCATTCGCTTGCGGGCACGCGCAGCTGCCTCAATGGTGCAAAAACGGAGGACCGCTGTGCCCTGGGACATGCCCAGCACCTTGCCACCACAGTTGTCTGACAGGCGGCGCAGCCTGAGCTTCACAGCGTTCCGCAGGCTCTTGTCACAGGTGACAGGTAGGTTGTGCACATAGAGGAGATTAAAACTGGGCTGAGGGAGGGGAGGAAGAGAGCGCACCTTTCTGGTTTGTATAATTTACACTTGAAATAATTAAAGCAGTAGTCTTCCTTTCAGTTGAAAAACAATTTGAAGAAAGGCTGAAGTGGTATAGATTAGGAAAAACTGCAATGACCCCCTAAATAGAAAGTTACGTGAGTTAATAATTATTAAGATTATCAAATTCACATTCCAACTGCCTGTCTGCCCTCTTTGTAAGTCCATGCTAAAATTAAATTGTCCGTTATTGCTTTTGCCAGCAGCTACTTACCTTATTTAATACAAAGTAGATCAAAGATATTTTTAAGTCCTATTGAAGCATTTGTGAGGCCTACCTGAGCTTTGACAAGCATACGTGGTGGCAGATCAGCGGTGATCTCCTGGAAGGCCACGTGGCGGTGGGCGTGCTGCAGTAGGGCTGAAGATGTATGGTTGCCATGCACCAAGATTACTTTGAAACCATGGCGATGACGCAAGTCACTCAGCTCACTTGCGAAGTTCACATCCGCTATTAAAATGAAAATATAGCGCGTCATTACAAATCTCCTTGTGGTATCAAGACTTCAGTTGATTAAAGTGAATCTGATCTGAACTCACAGGATACTAGTACAACAGTTGCAGGTGCAGTGTGGGTCTCAGCGAAGCGTCTTAGGCTCTGGCGAAGCTTGTCGTCTGCAGCATTCTTCGCCGTTGCGTTGATATGGGCAACAGTAACCTGATGAAGCAAAACTGGGTTTTTTGCTGTTCATGTTATGTTATGAGATAGATGTCTGATATTGTCATCAAAGGTATTTCCACATCAAAGAGGTTATTTCACAGTATTTTTTCTTACGGCTCCAATATGCGATTAAATTTCAATAGTACAAGAATGCCAGTGTCCATAAAGCATTCCTAGCAGAAAAAAAAAACACTAGCTGGGTGCTGGAGAGTGTGTTTATGAATAGTTTGGAGATTTCCAACTAGATTTGGAGCAGTTGCACAAATAAAGTCAGTTAAGTTTTAAATTAATAAGTTAAGATAACTTTACTACTGTTTTATCTACATGACACAATTGAGCATCTGCCTACCATAAACTGCAGCTCAAATTGTACTTATTTAGAGTGTAAAGTTCACTCATTTGTGGTAGCCTAACCATGGAAATACATGACACTGATGACGTTCCTTGGTACCTGACAGTTGTTGAGCTCTTGGATGACAACTTTACTCTCCTTGCTGATATCACAGACGCAAATGAACTCCGCCTCACGGTGGCCCTGAAAGAAATTGCTGCGAATGCGCTGGACCACAGCTCCAGCAGAGCGTCCACTGGGTACACTGCAGTTCTCGATGTCCCAGAAGACACCAACCGGAGGGATGTTCTCGGGACCACCATTCTCTGGAGAACCTAGGAGACAGTTGGCAACGATCCAATCAAGACTTTCAAGAACAGACACAGACTAAAAAATTCCAATTAACGGTTTGTATGCAGGGATTAAAACTGTATAGTAGAGTCCACTAACCATACTTCTGGCAAGTCTTGCCAAGGCTGGCTGATGACATGAGCATCATGCCATCAGAGGAAGTGCCACAGCCATTACAAATGGGGATAGGAGCAGTCTGTGGAATAGGAACATTGGGCCACACCTTGTCCGACTCCAATATCAGACCATTCATTGGCTGCAAATACGTACAAATCGAAACAACTGTCAGGCAAAACTTAAATAAAAAAGATATTTACACAAAGCTATACCAAATACATTTTAAAACACCATAAATACAAAACCAGTCTCACATGACTGAGGTCATCCATGCATACAGAATAAAGTTACCTACAGTGATCTCCATACTACACAAATATAAGAGACCACAGTAATAGTAGAGACTTCTACCAACCTTCAACAGACACTCCTGGCAGTAGTGTGCCCCGGTCACACAAACCGTGCGTTCTACATTTAGGTGCATAGGATTAGAGCAGAAGTGTGCCGAGGTGGTTGTAGTGGTGATAGTGGTGGTGGTTGGGTGATCACCGAGTGTGCTTCTCTGGAGTCTTCTGGCTGACGGGCAGCAGTCCACACCATAGGTGTAATAGCCAGAAGAGGCCAGACAAGAGCCATGCAAGGAAGCAGGTAGAGAGGAAACACAGGGGAGAGAGGAAGCTGGAGGTGCCGAAGAGGGAAATGGGCTGGGTCGACTGCATGAAAGAGGTAAATCTGGGTATGTGTGGAGATGCCCTGAACAGCAGGAGAGGTAGGGGTGCGATGAAACTGGCTGAGAGGTAGCAACAGAAGTGGAAAGCTGAGGTTTGTAACCAAAAGTGGGCAATGGATCAATAACTTCGCCGCCACTTCTGCAGCTCATATGGTGGTTATACTCATGAACAGATGAGGCTACAGAGCAAGGGCCATGCATGCTGATACTACTGCCGCTGCTGGGTGCTGCCAGAGAGCCTGGGGTCATATAGAGCGAGACAACACCAGCGACCGTGCTACTGCTACCAACAACACTTCCACTACCCAATAAACCATAGCCATCTGTGCTGCAATAGTCACAGTGTGTGTAAATGCTTACTTTGGGGCTAGACCCCTCTTGTTGCTGCTGTGATGGCGGCTGTTTTTGGTGGGAGTCTTGTGTAAGCGGAGGAGGAGGCAAGCAGGGAGGAGGCATAGGGAGAGGGGCCAGAGAGTAGGGCTGGGATGATTTGGAAGAGGATGTATTGTGTGGCGGAGGAGGAGGGGGGACATCTTTCAGTTCCAGCACAGCCTGTCTGCTGTCCATGTAATTGTTCTGCAACATGAAAAAGAACCAGTAGATTATTTCACATTAAAAAACAATGTTCTGTGGATTAGTCTTTATTGTCATGGTAACTTGCTAAATCTTAAAAACAAAAAAAGCCATACAACTTTTCATCTTAAGGACCTTAACTGCTATGCAATGTAGTTAATACATTTCACATGGCTTGTCATGACTAACTCAAAATACAAAAAGGTAATTTACTATCGCTGCCAACACTTAAATTTGAATTTGAAAGTGTACTGCAGTGTTGCTCACTATGCTGCCATTTGCTTATCAGCTAGATAGAGATGCAACGTCATATCTGGATTAACAATGGTGTTGCACATTGGACAAAAATACTTCCTGTGTTCATCTTACATCATTTTGTAGCGCCAAAGTAAAGTCCAAGTCTCTGAGGTTCATTATAAAATTATAAATATAATATAATATAAATATATAATATTTAAAAAATAATAATATAATAATATATATATATATATATATATATATATATATATATGCAAGACTTCCTCCACTCTCCCCTACATGCCTGTGTACCATGATAGGCCTACGTGATTAGCTATCTGGAATGAATGCACATAAATGTATACATACTTCTTTATCTGTGCGATGAGCAGAGTTGGTCTCAGTGGTGGGGAAGCAGTCTTTGAGTTTCCATAGCAGAGTTGAGGCCTCTGTTTTGGGGTGACTGAGCCATGGGTAGGGTCTAGACGTGCATAGGGAACTCTCTTGTCCCAGTTCTTCCATCATACAACCCGGAGAGGTCTTTCAACATACTTTCAGCTCTTCTCTTTCATGCCTTCCTGTAACGGGGAAACGAAAGTTATACCTGCGCACTAGTTGGTTGGTATACGTCACCTCTCAATGACCCGGTATGTAGGTTCTGTTCATATCAAGTAAAAGACATAAACCTTTGCGTTAAGCCCGACGACTTTAAAATCAACAATGAGGGCATGTCTATGTTCACAACACTCAAACACTTTGCGAGTTTGGACCGTTTATTAGCAGCTAAATAACGCCACAGTAGCGTTTCACCAAAGCGAATCGTGTATATCAACCAACGTTAACGTTTAAATTAGCTAATACGAGCTAGTTCGTGCAGTTTTTATGAGCGCATTTACCTTTGCTTCTAACGGATGTTTCTAGTTAACTAGCAAGACAGTCAGCTACCTGGGACTAATTTTACGTCAAATGTTTGCCTGGAGCTGGCGTTAGATGTAAGCTAACAACACGCACCATTTGTTAGCATGTTTTAACAGACACACCGCTGATTCCCCCTCCACACTCGACCGTCATTGTCCTACGTAATGGCGAAACAGTTCCTAAATTGTTTGTGACGTACCTGTGAAGGGCTCGACTTTCCCATCCTCCTCAAAGAACCATTCTTCCCCCATCTGTCGCTCGAGAACCCCGCACCTTTTTGTAACCTACTTTTGCCAGAAAGCACACACAACTGTCGCAAATGTTATTGTTTTGACTGGCACGTTGAGTTGACTGATATTAACAATAATATATCAATTTTAAATTAAGCCCGTTTCCCAATATAATAAACAATCTTTTAAAATTAATGTAAACAGTTATACTCTTGGGCGCATTTGAACAGTGAATTCGAATTTAAACTTTTAATTTAAACTACAAAATGGCATGGAAGGTCATACTTTTTATCAATAATATAGCCATGATAATATTACTTTTTTTAGCCTATCATATAGGGATATTTCCCGTTATTTCATGTATTAACTGCAGATGGATCTTATAAGTGTGTATTTTTCAGTCACTTTAGTGGACGAGATTGAATGTATTACATGCATGTTGTCATCAGTTCTGGTCTTTGTTTAAATAAACGAATGAAAGTCAATACTTCAGAGTTGGAAATATGTAAGCATTCCATTAAGTGTGTGACTTTTCTCTAATAGGCCTTACATAATTAATACAAATAAGTATTGGAATTGAATACTTGCTTTTTAAGATAAGTACATTAACTCAAGCAAATAGTCTTGAGTCTACTTAAAGCTCCTAGTTTCATCGTAAAAAGTTACCTGAAAATTAAAGCGAAAGTGTCCCACCATGTACAGGCTCTATCGGTCTATAAAGCGCGGTATTTGCCTGGTTGCCTGGCAGGCCCACTTTACGGCACAGTAGCGCCCTCTTGCCGCTTGCAGGCAGCCAGATCCCCCCCTGTAGCCTGTGATGTCTGGGCCACAGTAACGGGACAGCAGGTTCAATCTTCAGTCCCTGTGAATGGGGATGGGCGAACAATAACGGCTCGGTGTTTATACATTACTCATATTGCTATACTGCGGGATTTTTTGCATTCATTCAAACCTCAGACGCATTTCGCTTTTGTCTAATTGACTCTTTCGTCAATTAGACAACCCTGGGTTTTGCTCCCGTCCGTCATGGCGATTGCACACGTAGCAACCGAGTACGTTTTTTCCGACTTTCTGTTAAAGGACCCCACCGAGGCCAAGTACAAGGGGGTGCGTCTGGAGCTGGCCGTGGACAAAATAGTCACGTTTCTCGCGGTGGGCCTACCTTTGTTTCTCATCTCCCTTGCGTTTGCTCAAGAGGTGTCAGTTGGTGAGTTGTTAAATTCCTGTCAGGACTAAACCTCCATCGTCTGAGGGTATAATCCTTTCAGTTTCATCATTTAGAACAATGCATAGCGTCTTTGTCTCGCTCCCTCTGCCACACTGTAACTGCTGTAGCACACGTGTTTCATTTAACAGCACTTAAGACATGTGACATGGATGCATTTAATTGAGTTATATTCGGTAAATGCCCATGCAAAGAGAGAGAGAGACGTGTTTGTTGGAGAAGGTGTGGTGTAAGTCTCCACCCTTGTGTTTTTCTCACGCCCAGACAGTGAGGCAGTCTCACTGCTGCTGCTGCTGCTGCTGATGATGATGATGGGAACTTTGGGCACATCGGCATGTTGCAGTTAATAAGCTGGTGCTTTATGGACTTGGGTTACTGTAAAGAACAAAATATTGCTCTCATAACTTGGTGGTCTGCTTTCCTATTTAGCATAAAAACAAAAATATCTACAGCCTCATTGGCAGTTTAGCAAATCTATGTAATCTTCTTAGGTCTGCAGTCTGTTGTTGTCATAATCTGCCAGCCCAGGTCCTCACAGGATGGATCCATTGCTCTGCAAGCTTTGTGTTGCACAGAAGAAAAGACATAATCATTATGGGCAGATATTGTTATTACATAATTAATACACAAAGTGATACACATTGTGGCCAAAGACTTACCACAGCAGGAAAAGTACAGGTGTAACTAATAGCATTAACAATGTCTCTGTTCTACTCAAGAGTCCCTGTAAGCCATCACAGTGTTAAAGTTTATATATATATATAAATATATTTATATAGTTTTTTTTACAGCAGACATTTCACTTATGTTAAAATACTACAATATCTTAATAAACGTAATAAAAGTGGTGTTTGATGTGATACATAATCATTTGTGTTGGACATTTTCCACTTTTGCATGCAAGACGTGTAAAAGAAAGGGAGCAGCTGACATCATTAACTGTCCTACCATAATGTAAAAGCCCAGTGCTTCATGCTCCAACCACAAACCATATACAGACTGTATGCATATGTAGATGGAAACAAACGGAAGAATTCTGGAGTGAGAATGGGCTTAGTTTGTATAAAGCATTGTTCTACAATATTAATTTGTCTTCCCCTGTTACTGTCCGGTGACTATCTGGGTCATTTGTGACTTGTACATGCCTGACTGAACTTCCATCTCCCTAAAGAGGCATGATTGGTTACACAAAGTATGCTTTGAACAACCCACCAACAAATTAGGCCATGAGTGCTGCGGCGGGAGGTTGTGGTCTTTGTTTCAAGAATGTGTCAGCTCTGAGTAATTCTTCACTTTCCTCTCCCAGGTACCCAGATCAGCTGCTTTGCTCCCACTAACTTCTCTTGGAGACAGGCTGCGTATGTGGACTCATTTTGTTGGGCAGCAGTACAGCAACAGGGTGACAGCTCACCACTATGGCTGCACAAGGTACTGACGCCTCCCCAGCATGCACTGCCAGTGAGAAACATCAGTGCTGTCAGGTGGAATGTGTGGGTGTTGGGAATTTTCAAGTCTTAATACTGTTACGTCGTTACCACTATTATTTCATCATGGAATGGCCACGCATATGTCCCTAAAGATCATTGACCAATGAGGCAGGCTTGAAACTGACCACACATTTCTCATGCAGTCTGAAAAAGAGAAATGCATGCTTTCTCATTTTAATCTTCGAAGAGAGTAAGCATGTTACTTGTCTGTCTGTGGCTCTGGTGACATAAGGAGAAGATGATGGAGAAGATGATGGGGCAGCCACAAGGCTAGATTAGTTTAGGTTAAGGTGAGGCAGAGACAGAATGCCAACCTGAAAATGCTTTCCAATGAGGGTCATTTTTAGGCATAGATTGGTAAGAACTAAGTCAGAACAATAATAAAGTAATACATTTAAGCATGATAAATGCTAGACTGGAAGACATCAGTTCTGCTTCTACACTAATATTGCCCAGGAATAATCTTTGTCTTTCTGACGGGTCTTTCTTGTGTTGTCTCTGTTTCTGCTATTCCCTCAGTTCTTCCCTTACATCCTGCTCTTACTGGCCATCCTCATGTATATCCCGGCCCTGTTCTGGCGTTTCACTGCAGCTCCGCACCTCTCCTCTGACCTGAACTTCATCATGGAGGAGCTGGACCGCTTTTATAATCGGGCCATCAGAATGGCCAAGAATATTGCATCCTTAGAGAGCAAAGGTGCATCCGAAGAAACCCAGAGGTAAACTCCTTGTTATTACTCACTGTTTCTAGTTATATTTCCTAAAGATATTCTTGTTATCGTAATAAGAACTGTATGAGGTAAATACTGTGGCATTTGCATTCTGAAACACAGGTCTTTTTATGTTAAATGCCCTTTTCTGCTGCAGTGCTTTGGATCTGACCGAGAGTTGCTTCAAATACCCTTTAGTGGAGCAGTACCTGAAGACCAAGCGTTTCTCCCACTGCCTGGTGGTCAAGTACCTTTCATGTCGAGGCCTGACTCTGCTGATCCTCCTGCTGGCTTGCATCTACCTAGGCTACTACATCCGACTGGCCTCTTTCACTGACGAGTTCCCATGTGACCTGCGTACAGGGGTGCTGAAGAACGACAGTCTGGTGCCGGCTGCCGTGCAGTGTAAGCTCGTGGCAGTGGGTGTCTTCAGGCTGCTCAGCTACATCAACCTGGGGGTGTATGTGCTTCTTGCTCCGCTGGTGGTTTACTCCGCCCTTGGACCAGCTCGCCAGAGCTCTGGCTTCCTCCGGCCATATGAGCTGCTGCCGGGTTTTGGCGCTTTGGGCCTGGTCACCCCTTTCTACAATGACCTCAGTATCTACCTGTTGTTCCTGCAGGAGAATCTGAGTGAACTCAAATCATTTAAGTGTCTGCAGGTGGGTGCCAGCACAGATACTGTACATTCAATACTGTGGTTATCTGTGTTTGCTGTTCCCTTTGCTTTGACAAAGAAGTAACTTGTCTTACAGGTACTTGAGTTGTTGCAAGAAGCTGGTGATGAGGGCTTTGACACCATGTGCCTGCTGCGAACTCTGGGTCAGGTGAAGACCGACCGATTAGACAGTAAGAAGCCATGCTCAAGCAAGAACAACATAGAGACAAATACACCCGGGGAATGATTCCTCTGCGGTAAGACATGATATTTAGTCTTCTAGTAGAGTTTATGTGACTGTTTATGTGATGGATTTGACCTTGAATGTGTTTTATTTTTTTTCAGATCTTTCTGCCTTGTTCCTAAATAACGGACCGGAAAACGATAAGTGATGGAAAAGAAGAACTGTGAGGAAAAGCATGTGCACTTACATTTATCTGAATTGCTAGGGGTGTATTGGACTGCAGCAGCGTAGTCAAATCAAAAGCAGAGGACTCTATTAATTCACAAAGTCTGTAGTTTTCTGTAATTTTACTCCTCAGATGTCTTATTTTTAGTAAATGTGAATACTTCAAGGACAAGCCTCAGGTCGGAGGCAATATGCTGCTCACCCCGTACCTTGATTTTTTTTCTGAAATTAAACTCCTATGTTTCTACTTTTTCTATGGTACATGCTACTTTTCTCAGGATATTAAATGCCTTCCAAACATAATGTATGATGTTCATTGGTCTGAAATCTGTACATTCATTTTCCACGTGTCCACTTTCTGGCCTTTATGTTAAAGAGAGAAGTTTATCAACACAGGGTATTATTTAAAGTTGAAGTGGGGCAATAAGAAGATGTAGTGAATGATGAAAGATTGTCCATCCAAAGTAAGCATAACATGAATTCTTAGGTATTATAACAACCACTGGATTGTAAAGCACTGGTGGCAGCTCTGCATTTTACATGAACGATGAATGAATCGTCTTTGGGTGAATACAATGTCAATATTAATTGTTGTCACCGGTAAAGCCTTTCAGGCTTTCAGGAGATTCTACAATTAAATTAATATTGTATTGCTATCAATGATATCATTACAACCCAGTACTGCCAACTCAAATGTGAGTAAATTCCATTTCACTCTACTTATCAAAGATGCTGATTTCCTGAATAATTGTTACCAGAAAACTAGAAACATTTGTACATTACAATATGATGTAAAGAACTGCACTGCAATAAATATGATGCATAAAAAGTAATTGTTTGTGTATGTTCGTCTGTGGTGTACAAAGGCTTTACTTGTGGTAGGATTGTATTGGATTGCATTATAAAGTGTTTCTATATGTAAATGTGGCAGGGGGAGAAATACAGTCCATAAAAGTTAATATAGTATAATATATTTGTATGATAATAAAGGTCAAGCAATTTATCCCTAGGACTGTCGCGATAAGCAATAAATCAATTAATCGCATGATAACCTTTAATACGCTCGGTAACTTTGCCAGCCACGATAATTTAAATTTTTCCTTGCGTCTCTCCAGCTGAGTTTTCACTCCAGTGCATCACCGTCTAGCCCTCATCACGTGTTGTGTCAGTTACCTGTCAGCGCACAGTCTCTGTGTGGGGAGACGGACCCCTGGTGTAGCGTGTAGCATCGGAGCCACGCTAGTAGCAAACACGCTCGTTGAGATTTGGAGTTTTAAAAAGATGGAACTGGTTTCAAAGCCAAACGCGACAGCTGACGTATATTTAAAAAAAAAAAAAAAAAAAAACCCTGCATTTAGTTGCTATTGATCTGATCTTGCTATTGTTTATGGTTGCCATGGTAACGGTTGTTTTGGTTACGGTTGCCATGATAACGGTTGCTATGGCAACCGTAATCAAAACACCGTTACCATGGTAACCGTGAACAAAACAACTATTGTCATAGCAACCGTTACCATGGCAACCATAAAACAAAAACACTGTTACCATGACAACCGTAAACAAATAGCAAGATCAGATCAATAGCAACTAAATGCGGGGTTTTTTTTGTTGTTTTTTTTTTTAAATATATGGCAGCTGTCGCGTTTGGCTTTGAAACTAGTTCCATCTTTTTTAAACTCCAAACCTCTTTTTTTGTTTTGTTCATTCAGTCATTGGAATAATGGTCAGATTAAAATACATGTATTGCTCTTAGCCTATGTGTATCTTCTTGGAATTTATCTAATGTTATATTTTGTAAAAATATGCCTCTCTGCTGACAGTAGACTAGTCAGTCCATATTTGTGATTGGTCATGTGCTAAACACCGCCCCTTTGATGTGAACGCGCTCAGAGAACAACCCTGGGTTGATCACGTCATCGGACCGTTTCGCGGGATCGTTGTTATTAGTGCAAACCAAGTCAGATGATCTAAATTACATCCCGGGTATGTGTACTCTTTTCGTAGTAAGCATCTGTTCTTGTGTGCTGCTCTTGGGGCGTCGCCCTTCGTAGCTTCAAGTTCGTTGAACAATATGATTGGATGGGATGTTCAAATCGTCACCTCTGTTGTCCAATGGCGTCCGAGAACCAAAGCTTCGTTTGTATTTGGTTGGTGAATCGAGTACCGTCTTAACGTATTGAGAGATTGGTTTGTGCAAAACACAATACGGCTGTTGCACAAGTCCTGAAAGTTTAGTCTTACCTCGACAAACGTCCCCTTAGCTGTAGCATGTTGTAATCGCTCCCTCACATGCTGGTGAGTCTGCCTTGTTTCCGTTTTTCGCTGTACACATCCTGGCTAACTTTAGCTGTAAAAGAGACGGTTCAGAACAGCTATAAGTAGCTTAGCTAACTTAGCTATATTAGCTTAGCTGAAAAGCTTAGCTATGGTATACAATTGTCTGTTAAAAGTTACGCGTTTACTTCCTGTCTTTAATAAATGTTTTTACTTAATGTAAAACAAATACTAAAACATCTATGTAGTGTTAGTATACACATTACCTAACTGTACACTAGCACTAGCAAACCATGTTAGCATTTGCTAACCGGAACAGTTGCCTTGTTTGAATGCTTTGGCTGTCTGTGCTTTTATGGTAAACGTAGGTGAGTATTTAAAGCTGTACTATGTTTTAATGTACAGTAAGGTATCCCATCCCCATCACCCTGACACGAAGCGGCAGACATGGTGGAGCCAAAAACACACAAGTTTACATCCCTAGAAGAGGAGCTGGGCTTCTGGAAGGAGCAGGCAGAGGCACACCGGCAAAGGTAAAACACTGACATTAGGAAAACAGAGACCTAAAAGATGTATAATAGGCAACTTAAATATCAGTCATGCATATTATACAACACACGGGAGTGAGTTATTTTTGGTAGTAAACATTATTTTCGTCATCAGGGCTGATGAGTCTCAGGAGGAGCTGCAGGAGTTTCAGCAGATGAGTCGAGACTATGAAGCAGAACTGGAAACTGAGCTGAAACAGTGTGAGGGTCGAAACAAAGAGCTGCTTTTAGACAACAACCGACTGCGCATGGAACTGGAAAGCATTAAGGTAGAGCACCTTGATTATAAATAGGTCTTGGCCCCTGCAGAGCTTGACAAGCTTTGGTGCTCCAGTTTGTGGCCAGTGATGAAGATAGAAACGCACCCACTGATGGCCTTTAGCCGACCCATATTCAGCATATATTTGCCACTGTCACTCGGAAAATTGCTGTCTTGCTGTAAGGCAACTGGCTGCTATATATAAACATCAATGCGGGATGTGAATGTAAGATTGTCCTAAAATCCCCTGATTCCTCAAATGTTGTTGGGGGCAAAGAGGAGAAACAACATTCAAAGGAAGTTTTTTGTCTCTGCTGGTGTCTTAAAAAAAAATGGATCCTCTTATTAAAATGTGCCGGCAGCTGCATTGATTAGGCTAATCTACCATGACACCCAGAGCTGGTGATACGTTGAATAATTTGATTTCTGTGTGCTGCTTTCAGGACAAATTCGAGATTCAGGTTTCTGATGCCTTCAGGCACATCTCGACCATGGAGGAGGAACTGGCACAAACCTCAGCAGTGCGAGATCACCTGCAGAAATACATCAGAGAGCTAGAGCAGTCCAATGACGACTTGGAGAGGACCAAAAGGTATATGTCTAAGAAGTCTCTGTCAAGGCAAAAACTAACTTACTTACTGCTGTCTTTAAATACACATGCACACACATGGTTAGATGGTGGCACACAGAGCCAGTGTGCACAATAGATCCAGTGTTAACTTTTATCGGCCCATCCTCTCTGCTTGTCCCAGGGCTACCATCATGTCTCTGGAGGACTTTGAGCAGCGGATGAACCATGTCATCGAGAGGAATGCATTTCTTGAAAGCGAGTTGGATGAGAAAGAGAACCTGCTCGAGTCTGTTCAGAGGCTGAAGGATGAAGCAAGAGGTATACACACAAACACACACTGTAGCTTCGCAAGTTCACAAGAACTGCTGATTTCTCTGCAAACTCACACTTAGGCCTAACTCAGTGAATTTTAATAGCTGATGTATTTTGAGCATTTGAGGAGAATTTTTTTTTTTTAAATAAAGACTATCAGTGTGGACTTGTTCATGTCAGTCAGCTGTACACTTTGTTGAGTGCTCAAATGTATCTTTAACAGTAGACTATTTTTTTGAATCTATGCTAAGTCTTTGGTGTTGGCATGGTGTCCAAAGGGATGGACTGGTGGCAGCTCTAAAATGTTAGTACTGATTGTTGACACCGGTAACGCCTTTCAGACTTACAAGGAGCTTATACAATTAAAATAATTTTGCTGTCAATTATATCATTATGCGCCAAGTATAGACAAGTCAAATGTGAGTAAATTCCATTTACTCCACTGGAGTCTTTGTCACTTCCAAAAAGCTGACTCACAGTAAACCTGTGTGTCCCGTTTGTATCAGACCTTCGCCAGGAGCTGGCTGTGCGTCAGAAGGAAAGACGACCATCCAGCAGCCTGGGCAAAGACACAGATCGAGCAGATCTGCCGTGCCCCTCGGCTAGTAACCCATCAATCCCTGTCACACCCTCCAACAAACCTATCAGCTCGTTTGCCACGCCCCCTGCTTCCAGTATCCGGCGAGGTAAACAGAAAAACTTTGACTGCAATATAATAACTTCAGAGATGATGACTACCAATCTCATATTAACACGTGTGCACCTACTCGTGTCCGTTTTGTTCCAGGTGATGGTCTAACAGGGACTCCTCTCACAACATCTGCTAGAATATCTGCACTCAACATTGTCGGGGAACTGCTGAGAAAAGTTGGGGTAAGAGATCTAAAAATAATACCATGACAGTTCCCAATAAATACATCTATCTGTTATCTGTAACTGCTTATCCTCTACAGGGTTGCACAGGGCTGATACATAGAGACAGACAACCATTCATACTCATATTCACACCTATGTGCAATTTAGAGTCAGTTAACTCAACATACATGGACTGTGGGAGCCAGAGTACCTGGATAGAACCCCTGCTAACACAGGGAGAACATGCAAACTCTGTGCAGACGGATCACCCAAACCTGAGCCCCTCTTGCTGTGAGGCTAACCAATACACCACCGTGCAGCCCTCAATGATTAAGCGCTGTATGGAACTGTGTTATCACAGAATCACTTATAGACAATTTTGTTCTTCATGTATGAGCTGACTGACTGTTTTAATCTCCGTACCAGAATCTGGAGTCAAAGTTGGCATCCTGTCGAGACTTTGTATACGACACGTCTGTCAGCAGACCAGCACTTCCTCCTGGGCCTGGTAGTCCTGGTTTAGAAAGGGGCCACGACATCCAAGCTAGCAGCATGAGCCCCCCTCCTCAGTACGACAGGTGAGACAGAAACAAAGCAATACAGTCTGTAAAGGAACAATTTACTTTTACTTAAATATATGCTTCACTGTTTTCATGATGATGTAAACTACAAAATCAGCTTTGTTTAATCTTCTGGGAAATCACTGGAGTTGTCATGTTATTTCATGTCTGTGAAGCCAACAAATATTGGGAATAAGATGTGTAGTTTTGTCTGAAGTGGATGTGCTGGATCTTGTCTTGCAGTTTAGTGAAGCGGTTGGAGTTTGGACCAGCTCCCCAGAGAGTCGTCTCGCAGGGTGCCCAATCTCCGCAGGGAGGGGTCAAGATTCTGCTATGAGAGGGGGGGAAAGGAGAACCACATTCCTCATTCAAAAACCTGACACCGACCCCCACCCAAACCCCTTTCTCCTCTCCATCCTTTAAGAACTATCACAAAGGGGACTTTGACCTGAGCTGTCTTTCTGTGTCACCACATGCCCTGCTGAATATAATTTTGAACAAGAAAAGCTCTCTTCTTGCTCCTTGCCCCACATAATCAGTGCATGGACTTCTGCTGCCTCAGGCTAGCATCACACCATATCTATCACAGGACGCAGCATTACAGCTTGTGTAAAATCAAGGAATAGAGAACCTGCTGCTCACACTATATCGTCCGCTGTGTCTTTGACACTGTGGAGGGCAGCATCTAAAAAATCCTTGTGTGTCTACTGATTTGCTTTCTGTGGTGGAGCAACAGGGAAACATTACTACCAGGAAAACACGTTGAGGGGGTTGCTGGCCATCTCTGTTGATCACAAAGTAGGGAGCCAGATAAGAGCCGCGGGACATGACCCTGATTTAAGGGACCAAGAACCACGAGTGTCATTTACAAAAAGGTTCGATCATAGAAGTATAGTTTATGAGCAAGTCCAAACCAAAGTTTTGATAAAATAAAAAACTGATCAAAGATAAATGTAATAAATAATGAATCTCATATATCTATATATAAAGAAACGTGGTAACAGTTAATTAATAATTTCCGTAACAAGTCTGTTTCTGTTTTTTATTCTTTGAATCCTTGGGCTTGAATAATGCAGCACTGAACACCACTGGCATGAATTAACCTCTACTGTGGAGGACCTACATATTGTTGGATGAAAACTTACTTTTCCAAGCTGATCCCCCAGTGTTTGTTTCCTAGAAGAGACTCAATATTTTCTCCTGCTACAAAAGCTTTGACAGGATCTTGCGTTAGCATTTAGCCACCGCTGCCTTCATCAAGTTATTACCTCCTCAGTTTGTAGACCTTGCTTTGCTGTAATGGTTCAAATTCATGAAGTGGGTTATCTGTTCCTCATGCCGCCAAGCGTCAAGCAATGAGATAATGTCACTTCCCTTCAGGCTAGTTTAATATGACATGCTTTTCAGTTTGACCCTTTCTAACACCTGCTTGCCATTGCACAGACTTTTTTTAGCCAACTCATTGTAATCTGGTATGCAAGGTTATGAACGTGAAGTTTAGGAATAGGTTTTCTCCCTCAGACGAGATGTTAATTAGTCATGCTTTAGATTCATGATCTAGTGTTGCAAATAACTTCTGTTGAAGTCGACCGTAAAAGTTAGATTGGCACATTGATCTCTACTGAATGTATAGTAATGATTCCCTAATAGGTGTGAGACCCCCTGCCTGCCATTGAGAGTTATATGTTGGATGAATGAGGAAAAATACCAAGCAATAATAGATTTGAACTGGTCAGAGATGAGCACAGTTTGTAGTATATTTGTGTAGGTGTATAGAGACTTTATTGAATTCCCTTTCCCTTCCTTTTGGTAAAATATATTGGGAAGGGCGAAATAGTGATTTAATGTACTTTTACTACCCTGAAATGTTTCTGGTTAATCAGGAGCTGTACTGCCATCTAGCAGCTCATTAAGCAAATATTACAGTACATATTTAAATACCACATTGGAGTGTAGCCCGTGTCAAGTTGTGGTAAATGCATACGAGAACTGGATTTCCTGCTCCTCTTTGCTGTCAAATCTCCCTTGAACTAACATGAGCTAACTGTAATCTACTGTGTACTGGATGTTTGTTCGTATACAGCAGCAACTCTGCAACTGCTTCCTGTATTTGGACTTTAAACTGTATGTGCCTGAGGTACTATACCCAACTGTTATCCTGTTGGTTTGCAGTTTTTCTATTGAACTGATGAGAACGGTCCGATGATATTTAAAGTTACTGACCAAGACTGAAACATTAAAAGGAGAATAGCAATGTTTTTTTTAAGTTCTTTATTTCTTGTGCAGGTGGTTCAACAGTTAATACCGGTAGATACAATTGGTGTCATGTAAACATCGGTTGATTACACATAACATGATCAAATGAGAATGAGTTTTTCTTTAGTTGATGGGGGGGCTTTTTGCAGATGTACAGTAAATCAAGACAAAAGGGGGAAAAAATAGAAAATGAAGATGCCCAATACTGGTTGGTGATTATATATTTGAGGCTTGTGTGAGCTAAAACAATCTCACATTACTGAGCTTGAGGAAAAGTAATCTAAACATGGCACAAGAAAGGTGCAAATAATATAAAACTGTGACATTAGAAAATGTTTTAACAGCTAAGTATTTGTTTGTTGGGGTACAAACGGCAGCACTGACTAGACGCAGACTTAGAAATATCTCTACACACGCAATCTGTCAGTGCCGCTCTTAACAGCAGTCACAGGCAATAGGACGACAGTCGCTGATAATGGTTGTATATCCATAGATTTACAGGATGTCTCTGCTTTAAGTTGTGGCGACTTATTTGGAGACCTGAGGCTTTGCTGGCAGGTTAGCGTGGTAATTAGAGGCACCTATGTTTGTGTACAAAACCTTGCAAAATAAGGAATTAGTCATTCAGTGCAGTACAAAACAGTGTAACTTAAAAAAAAAAATTTAAAGGAACAGCAAATCACACATCGGCAGAGCCACCAAACAACTCTACCTAGTTGATATCAAGTCCTTCTCTGGAAAAGGTGCTCTGGAACAAGACGATAGATTGGAAGTTGGAGAATAAAATATATATATATATATATTTTTTTTTTATGTGATATTGAAGGACTAGATAGCTTTGAAGATTTCTTTGTTAAAGTGGCAGACCGTGCCCTGATAGATACTTCTGATATCTGGAAATTTGACGTCCCTCACTCCACAGACTTTGTTCCATTGAAGTCGCTTTGGGAGTCGCCCTCCTCCTCTGACGCGTCCTCGACCACCCTTCGGCCTCCGCCCACGCGCCGAGCTGTGCTGCCGAAGGAGGGCTCATTTCCACGCCTAGAAAATGCCACAGAGATCGATAAAAGACAAAGATGCAAACAACAGAAACGCATCCCACCAGTGAGAGGAGTGGTTACGTGACATTTCCTCGAGCTGGGTAAGGTTTCTTTGAAAACCACTCGGGTGTTGGAATACAGAATGTACAGGCTGTGCTTTGGTTACAGGTTAAACACGCTGGTTATCTTTGTAACTCATTTCAGTCCTGCTCAGGAAAATGAGTTCGGTTTATGGCAATTAAACCAAGCAC
Source organism: Chelidonichthys spinosus (assembly GCA_029853015.1). Taxonomy (NCBI): domain Eukaryota; kingdom Metazoa; phylum Chordata; class Actinopteri; order Perciformes; family Triglidae; genus Chelidonichthys; species Chelidonichthys spinosus. The sequence continues at coordinate 16,778,597 of CM056824.1, read as the reverse complement.
TGAGAAAAACATGGCCGCCAGTGCGGAAAATTATGTAATGCAAAGCTCAATTTGATACCCAATTTTTAGTTTTTTTATGAAATCACAGTAGCTGATGAGCCATATTTCTCTCAGTTAGGCTCGATGAAAGAAATGACAGCATTAAGAGTGCGCATGGGGGAATGAAAGGTTATGGTAATAAGAAATGGTGATGGGGCAACTTTTAGGCGCCGAGGTACCTGCTGTCTTACTCCTTGGGTTCAGGGTTGCCTCTGGAATAGAGATGGACACCATTGTTTTTGTCTTGCTCTGTAAGGCCACAGAACTGAAGTCTCCTAACATTGTAATGCTTTGAATGTGTTTCTAATGCTCGGGCGACGACTGTAGTGACAATGTGCTCTTTAAACGTAAATGACCTGAGAACACATAAGGCTCTTTGAGTTTATTTATTTGTGTGAAAATATGTATCGTATGCATATTTTATTCATACACTCCAGATAGTGACTGTTGACCACTCTGTTACTTTTCCTACTGCAGTATCTGTCCTGTTGTAGCTTCACAGGAACAAAAAGGTAAACAAGATGAGATTCAAACAAACAAATAAAAATCCCAACCTTGGAAGACAGACAGACAGACAGGCTGTTTGTCCTACCTGAGTTTGCTCTTGAGAGAGTTCACCTCCCGACTCATGGCGTCGCTGGTCTCGGTGGCTTCATCCAGCTCTCGCTGCAGCTTCCTGCGAGCGGCTGTAGCACGCTGAGACTCCTCCTCTGACTCCTCTAGCTGCCGCTTCAGCTGCTTCATGCGGGTGTTCGCCTTTTCCGCCTGGCAACATGGACACACATTTTTGCGTGTGCACACATGAAAACATTTACAGATGTGTCTGACCGTGGGTGTGTTGAATGATCGTACCTGGTCTTTGTACTGCTCTGCCTGTTTCCTTTCGTCTTCCACCTGCATCACTAGGTCCTTGAGCTTCTTGTCCTTCTGGCGCACACTCTTAGCAGATGCCTGCTTCTCCCTGCGAGAGGACAACAGTCCAGAAAGGAACATGTATAACTGTATTTGTAACCTCAGTTGGGGAGGGGAGGGTGTTATCGATGCTTCAGTCTTTGTTGGAAGATGCAAAACAAATTCCTTGTTTAGGTTTTAGATGGATATGTCACTTCGGCCATGGCTTTATGTCATGGATGTAATGACAAACAAAAACAAATTCATCAGACTTGATCTTTGACTCTGATCCCAACCTGTTCTCCTGCTCCAGCTGCTCCTCCAGCTGTGCCACCTTAGCCTCCAAGGCAGAGATGGAGGACTTGAACTTGGACTTGACCTGATTCTCCATCTCCTGGAGCTTGGCCTTCAGCTCCTTGTTCTGGCGCTCCATCTGCTGCCGAGCGCTCTCGTTCTTCTGGGAGGTGCTGCGCTCCGTCTGCAGCTCGTTGTTCAGCTGATCCGCCTGTGGGGGGAACGCATGCAAGGGTACAGGATGAGGCCTCTGCTCTTTCTGAGCCCTTTACTTTACTCGAGTGGCTGCAACTGTCCGGTCACCTGCTGCATGCTCTTCCTCAGCCTGTCGTTGATGATCTCCATGTTACTCTGCTCTTCCTCTAGCTCCTCCTCTAGCTGGGAGATCTTAGCTTCCAAACGGCGTTTCTCATCTGCCAAGGCTGACCTGCACACAAAAACAACCATCGCTTTTGTCTTCTGCGTTCATTTCAAAGACAAAAGCAACGGAGTGAAATTTCCACCCACTTTCCAGAGGTGTTGCTGGACAGCTCATCAGACAGCTCGTCTCTTTCGGCCTCCGCCTGCTTCCGTGCCCTCTCAGCTGCAGCCAGGTCCTAGAAACATATGGGAGATGAATCCTTTATTTCAAGCCTCTGATCCCAGACAATTAGCACCCTTGTTTGCAATCCAATGTGTTACCTCCTGTAGCTGCATAAGCTCAGCCTCCAGACCCTTGGCCTTCTTCTCGCTCTCCTTTGCGGTTGCCAACACCTCCTCTCTGGCAGCGCGGGCGTCGTCCAACTCCCTCTGGTAGTCCTTCATCTGGGCCTGGTGGGAGGGAAAGACACAGGAAGAAGAGAAGGCAATAGATGACCAATTAAGGTACATCACAAAAAAACAAATTCTAAAAGCAAACAGGTGCATTTAAAATCAGATATAATAAAATCTCAAATATAATTCTGCGGCTACATTTCATCCATCCGTTCACTCTCACCTGAAGCTTGCGGAGCTGTTTGATGGCCTCCTCCCGTCCCTTACTGGCCGTCTCAATCTGTCCCTCCAGATCTTTCATGTCCGTCTCCAACTTCTTCTTGGCTGCAGATGCCAGGGTCCTCTGCTTACGTTCATCCTCCAACTCTGTCTCCAACTCACGGACCTGCAGTCAGTATGCATCATTGCTTTAAGAAGTTCCCAAACTTTTCACATTAGGAACACCTAAGTTTAAACATTAGACCGATAACCCTGGTTTGGTTCCCCATCTAATAGGATTTATGCATTAGATGCTTTATTACAGGAATTGAGCTATACCTAAAGAGTAATACATTCTGTTTGTGATTCCCCCCTCAAAGGTCCCTCTGGTTCCCTGAACACATTGTAAAAGCCACTGGCTTAGATTACTGATGTGATGTCCAGTCATATGGGATGCCTCTTTACCTGTTTGACAAGCTGTCTCTTCTTCTCCTCTCCCATCTCATCTCGTCCTTGGAGGTCCCTCTCAAACTGGGCCTTCAGGGCCTGCATGTTGACTTCCAGACGCAGCTTGGCGTCCTCAGCCGCTTGCAGCTCATCCTCCAGCTCCTCCAGCTGAGTCTTCATCTCTTCCACCTGGGCCTCCAGACCTCGTTTGGACTTCTCCAGCTCGTGTACCTGCCATCAATGTATAGCTGAATTAACTTTAACTTATTTGGGTGTAAAGAGCATGAAGACCAGTCAAACCATCTACTGGTCAGCCCAGTCTTGTCACACATTCAGTGATGTTTTGAATGAAAAGATGTTTCAGCACTTACACTTTTTCCCACATCATCCTTGGAGCTGATCAGGTCCTCCATCTCCATCTTCAGGGCCTTGTTGGCTCTCTCCAGCTCCTCTCTTGAACCCTGGGCCTCATCCAGAGCTCTCGCCAGGGACAGAGCCTTGGTCTCCTTCTCTCTGGCCTCGGCTTCAGCTCGGTCTCTCTCATCTGCATATTTACTGGAGATACTCTTCTCCTCAGCTAGCATCTGGAGACCAGAGAAGATGGAAAACCATGACTAGTGTTTTTCGGGTGTAATGCTACGGTAATGTAACTGGTAGTGCTGCAGATTCCTTTTTAGGTAATGGTAATTATAGTCATTTCAAGGTTGTGATGTGTGTTAATCTTATTATTTTTGTAGTATTGTTACGGCAGTTATCTCTCAGTGTTACCAGTTTTTTTTATTTAACCGACCTGGTCAAACTTCTTCTGCTTCTTCTCCAGGTTGGACACATTCTGTCTCTGGTTATCCAGGTCCATCAGAGTGTCCTCGAGTTCCTGCTGCAGACGGTTTTTGGTCTTCTCCATCTTGTCAAATGCGGAGGCCTTCTCCTCAAACTGGGTGTTGGCTGCCTCCAAATCTCTCTGTAGACGTTTCTTACCTTCTTCCAGCAGCTCGATGTTTCCCGTCATTTCGTCCAGCTTCTTCTTCGAATCTGACAACTGTGGACAGAAGAAGACTTGAAGGCACTCATTTTGAAGACGATAAATCCACTCTTCTTCATGATTTCACCCAACCTGCAAATTAGCACCACCTAGATGGACACTGACCTGGATGTTGAGGGTGGACACGTGTCTCTCCACGTTCCTCTTGGCTTCCATCTCCTCTTCAAGCTGCTCCTGCAAGTTATTCTTGTCGTCTTCTGCTTGCCGCAGCTTTGTAGAGAATTGCAGTTTCTGACGGGTCTCCTCAGCCAGCAGTTCCTGTCGCAGCAAACCAGGTTAAGTCAATCCTTTAATTCTCATCTATTCTCATCTATAAAAGTAAAAGTGAAGTTACCTGTGAGTCTTGTAGTTGGGAGGAAAGGCTGGAAACATCTTTGCTCAGTTTGATATTTTTGCCCTCTGCTTCATTCAGTAGGTTTGTCACACTCTCTAGTTCAATCTGTATCAAGACAAAGATTAGGTTTCTGAGACTAATTTCCAGCACATCAGTGTGGTAGCTTTTAAAAAAATGCACTGTTTTGCAATTGTTTGTAATGATGTATCTACTGAAAGTCATTTACGGTGATCTTGGAGCAGCGCTCTCCCAACTCGGCCTTCTGCTTCTCGCTGTCGGTAAAGCGTGACTGCAGATCGGTCACCTGACCTTCCAACTTCTTCCTCTTGTGCTCCCCGTCCTGTTTGGCCTGGGCGAGTGAGCGCACCTCCATGGTTAATTCTGATGTCTCCTTCTCCAGAGCTTGTTTAGCCTTCTCCAGGTTTGACTTCACCTGAGCAGGAGACAAAAAATACATATAGATTAATATCATGTGTATTGTATAAAAAAAGGGAAGATTGCCTTTCCTTAACAGTATCAACTTTATATAAAACCTGAATGTCTAAGACACTCTGATATGATGCAGGCCTACTCGTTTGGACTGCTCCAGCTGGTCTGTGAGCTCCTCCACAGCCTGGGTGTGTTTCTGTCTCATCTCCTGTATCTGGGACTCGTGGGTCCGGTTCTCGTCATCGATGGCTCTCTTCAGCAGGTTCACCTCCTGCTCACGTTTGGCCCTGGATGGATGGATCATACAGATGTACGTTTACATAACAAATATGACAAACTGTCTTACGCTGTCTATTGTACCTGAGCATTGTGAGAACAAGGTAACATTTATGTATCTTCTTCTTCTTTTCTCTAAAATGAGTTGTATCTTAACCAGACGTTCTTAATCAATAATAACTTTATATTATTACATTTGTATATGTCAGCATTGTAAAAACTGACCTTAGCTCCTGCTGTGTTGCAGTGGTGTCCAAGGTGTCCTCTAGCTCAGACTTGAGGGCCTCCAACTCCTCCCCAAGGTCCCGTTTGATCTTTTCTGCTTTGTTCCTAGCTGCCCTCTCAGAGTCGAGGTCCTCCTGCAGGTCAGAGATGTGTCCCTCCAGCTCTCTGATTTTCTTCAGAGCGTTGTTCTTCTGAGCCGTCTCATCTTCTAACCTGAGGAGGAAGAGGAGTGCAACGAGAAGGACATTAGCGTGATAGAAATTGCATCCTAGAAGAGAAAAGTTGAGGTGGTAAACAGGAATGCTTGGTACTCTGTCTCAGATGTATTGGGTTATAAATGTGCTTTATATAATCAGGTGTATTGAAGTTGAAAGCTGTAGATTGGTCGCACTTTTGTCACTTCTCAGGACTTTACCTAGCCAATGCGTTCTGCAGCTCCTCCTCCTTCTTTGCGAGCTGGGCTTTGAGGTCAGCGATCTGGGCCTGCAGGTCGGCTATCTGCTCTTGCATGTCATTCGACTCTGCTTCCAACTTACGCTTAGCCTTATCCAGCTCCTGGCGACCCTTCTCTTCCTTTTTCAAACGGACTACAAATACAGCAGAGATATAACAATTAAATTCAGTTTTTTTTTCTCCCAAACTCGATTGTGGCATGGTTTTGACAGCGACGTGATCCATCACAGATGATTACCCTCTAATTCAGAGATCATGGACTCATGTTTATTTTTGAGCTTGGTGAGGTTCTTTGACTTCTCCTCTTCCTCTGCCAGGTTGGAACTGAAGTCTGCAATCCTCTCCTCCATCAGCTTCCTCTCCTACAAAACATAGAGGAGGAAACTATTTGCCGAAACCCACTTCCTCCATTTGATAAAGAAACTCTCCAATAGGAGTCTCTGATGAATGCTGTTTATTTGTCCACCCACACTTACCTTCTGCAGCTTGTTGTTATGGTCCTCCATCACCAAGATGTCGTCCTCAAGCTTTTTGACCTTCCCCTCACTGGTTACCTTCTCCAGCTGCAGCTTTTGACGGGCATCTTCCTCCTCCTCCAAATGCTCTTCCAGTTCCTAAAAGAAGAATATTGCGGCTTCAGCTTCTGCTGCTATTTCCTGACATAGTCAGAGCATACATGAACATGAAGCTCCTTGTCTATAGAAGAGCTACAAGAAACAATTGTAACAAAAGTAATGAACAAGAAACAGATGTGTTGACCTGCAACTGTTGTTGCATCTTCTTCTTATCCACCAACAGCGACTGAGCACGTTCTTCCTCTTCATCCAGTCTCGCCTCCATCTCATGGAGGATCTCCTCCAACTCTTGTTTCTTAGATGCCAGGCGAACCCTCATCTCCTCAGCCTCGGCATACAGCTCTGTTTCTGCTTGAAGCTGCTCCTGCAGAGCGTTCCTCTCCTCCAAAACCTGGTGCAGACAGATCAGAGAAAATAGGGCTCAGCTTCATGGGTTCGGTTTCACTCATGTATACAATGAAACACTGAAAAGGGACACAGAATTGGCACTTTGGAAGAGTTAAAAGCTTGTGTTTGTGTCACTGTTGCAGATTTTTTCCTTTACCGATGTGTGTTTCAAGGAGATCTCCTTCAGCTCACTTTCACTTTTTGAGGCCATTTCTTTGGCTCTCAGCAGCTCTTCCTCCTTCAGACCCATCTCCTCCTCTTGGCGGGTCACTTGCAGCAGAGGCTTAACCTGTGGTTCAGGAAGATGGGCATTGTTATATCTTTATAAATAGGGTGATAATGCTTGTAATGGCTATACAGGGTTGTAGTGTAATCTCGTTCCATCATGCTGCAGAATGATTAACTGACCTTTGTGAAGAGCCTCCACCACTGCCAGTTCCTTAGTTTGAGGTAGGCAGCACAGTTCCTCTGGATCACCTTCATGGCTGTGAGTTGCTGTTGTCTCTTGGAAAATGCCCTTTAAAAATACAGTGAAACCAATATTATATGATATCAAATTCAAAGCAAGGTGTTCCTAAAGCATGTGAGGGGACGCTTGTGTGTTAATACTTTCTAGCCAGGAAGCCTCGAGCCTGTGACTGGAAAGCAATGATGACCACTGTGATCTTCAGATCTCTCTCCTCCTCCAGCTGGGCCAGCACTCCTGTGCGGAAGAAGATCTTACTCTGTCCGATCCTGTACAGATTGGGGTCCAGGTCCAGATGCTTGATCTACATTGACAGGAGATCAGTGAGGAAAACGGGGCTCACACAGGGAATGAAAACTTCTGAACAAATGCATTAACAACAACAAGTACATTTCAATGGATGGGAATGATGAAAGTTATGTCTTTACCATGAGGCAGCAGGCTTGTTTGCCATCCATGAAACCTTTGGGGATAGCGCTAGCAGCCAGGATCTCATAACTATGAGACAGGAAAGAGACACAGAGACGCTTAACATGGCAGGAAAGGTTGACAGAAGCATTATCAACTCTAGTGGCACTTAGTGTAAGTTAGTGATAGGCCTCTGATCCCACTCACCGCTGGCGGAACTCCTGGAAAACGATTCTGTTGGGAAATCCTTGTCGGCAGATTCTGATCCCCTCCAACACTCCGTTACACCTCAGCTGCTCCAGCACCAGGTAAGCATCCAGCTTCCCAGCCTGAGGAGAGCGGGATTTTAGTCTTGTAACATTGGATTTTGAATAATCACATATCACTACTATACATATACTTCATGTATAAGACACACAAAGATCATGCAATGGAGGAAAATGCTTAATTTCCTAAAAAGCACCCACATCTGAACTGGTTATACATCAGGGTTCAGGGAGTCATATCGCCAGTCTGTCAAATCGGCCAACACTAAGACATGTGACCTCTGCCCACCTCTTAAACAATACAACTTTATCACCTAAGATGCTGACCTTTTCCTCACTGTGTACAATATATGGCCTACATTGCTTTAAGTTACGAGTGTGAATAATGCTGCACTTTTCTTTACCCTCTTCTCGTGGTTGGGGATGATGCATCTGACGAAGTTGGGCTGGGTGTTGTGCAGAGTGGTCATGAGTTTGGCCAGAGACTCCTTGTAGAGCTGTCCCACCGTGCGGAACATTCCCTTCTTGGTCTTTGAGCCGCTTGGCATGGAGCTGTCCGTCATCTTGGCTATTGTGTCGAGACCGACCACTCTGTCCGCTGAAATAGACAAAACAACGTTATGTTAATGTGAAAAAAACTCAACTTAAAACGGTTCAAGTGTGCTGGTTCCTATTGTAATTTAAAGCCCCTATTTGTGCAATTATGATGCCAATGTTTGTGTTGGCATGAAAATTGGGATAAATATGTTTAATTACTAATTATTAAAACAACAGAGCCAGACATCTCACCATCTTTCCAGAGATCCTGCACAAACTGGCTGGAGGAGTTATTGAGCAGCGATGTAACGTTGTCATTTAGAGGGTCCATGTTCTTCGTCAACCAGGCTGTGGCATTATAGTCCACCTACAAATAAAACAACATCAGTGTTATGTGAGCTTCACTTCATTTACATGTATTTTTGACAACGCGTAACCATCCCCTCATACTCACCCTTCCAGCATAATGAAAAAGAGAAAACTCTGTCTTGTCTTTGAGCTGTTTAGGTTTGGCGAATTTCACATGGTTTCCTTGTGTGTTCATGAGTTTCTCCACAAACGAGATGTCTGTGGCTTTGGGGAACCAGCACTCTTCATCGAGCAGAGCCAGGACGCCTGGGGGGTTGTTCTGCAGAGAATGGAGTGATTACTATGTTTGACCAAAATATCATATGGCCTGGTCTAATAAAGTCTTTTTAAATGTCATTGTGCTTTTATTGTTTCAAGGCCACTCACCGGCCTCTCAATGAGCTCAATACAGGGCTGCAGGTCCAGGCCGAAGTCGATGAAGTTCCACTCGATGCCCTCCCTCTGGTACTCCTCCTGCTCCAGGATGAACATGGTGTGGTTGAAGAGCTGCTGCAGCTTCTCGTTGGTGTAGTTGATACACAGTTGCTCAAAGGAGTTGTCCTGCAACGACCAAAGTACAGAACTCAAGATACATATAGTGCAATATAGTGAAAATATCTGTGCGCCTTTTGTGTTTATTAAGCTACACAACTCATCTACAATCCATACCTCGAAGATCTCAAAGCCGGCGATGTCGAGGATTCCCAGGAAGGAGGCCCCCTGCCGTTTGGTCTTGTCCAGGGCCTTGTTGACTCGGCCCAGGATCCAGCGGAACAGTCGCTCAAACACTGCTTTAGCCAGGGCTTCAATAGCGAAGTCGGCCTAACGAATACGCATAAACAGAAAATATTTATATGACAGGGCTGGGACGTGTATTTGTTTTATTGTCCTTATGGTTTCATACACTTCACTCGCTGAGGTACCTGCTCTTTGGTCTGTGCCTTCTGCACCACCTCTCTGCCCACTTTGATTCGAGGGGTGAGGATGGCACGGGTAAAGTCTGTCACATTGATGCCCTGCAGGTGACACACTTTCTGGGCCGCTAGAGAGAGAAGAAACATGCAGGTACACTTAACACAGGAATCTTCTTTGATACACGTACTGCTGTAGATAAAAATATGTTGAAGTGAGTAGTGAAATTGGTAAAACTTGATAACCACATGGTGTCATAAAGTGAGAAGCTGTGGTATCTGACCGGTGTTGTCGGGCATGGTGGCCTGCTCCTGGTTCCTCTCTTTCTTGAACTCAATGTTTCCCAGCTGCATCACTGTGGAGCACACCTTCAGGATATCTGAAAAAGAGGGACGTGACAGTTGATGCATCTCCAAGCAGCCTATCCTACTCTCGACAAGTAAGATTCCAAATCAGAGTTATTGCTGATACCGATTCTCTCCTCGTCAGTGAAGCCCATGATCTTCATGGCCTCCATGGTCTCTTCATACATCTCATCGTCCTGCGAGCCGGGGAGCTGAACATGACCAGCAACCAGGAAGCGGTAACCAGTGAACGCCTCCAGAAGAAGCTCCTCTGAAAATATAACGCACAATGTTAAACATTTTATGAATGAGTGATTACATTTCTGCGAATATGACAGTGACGTATGCATCAGCAGGATGTTATGATATTATTGAGTATGTTTTAACTCACCACGCAGTTTGTCCTGGGCACCGGCAATCATGTAGTAGAAGATGTGAAAAGCTCTTTCTGTCTTTGCTTGTCTGATACAGCGAGACTTCTCCAGCAGGTCTGAGAGAATCAGCTGTTAAAGAACACGTTGAACACCGAGGAGGGTTTAAAAGACCGAATAAACCTCTCACAATAAACAGTTTCCATGTTAATATCAGAGTTTAATGCCATTTTCCCTCTCTGTGATTTCTAAAAGATGCAAGACAGATACTTAAGAATAATAATCTATAGGAGTAACATCATTTTAAAATAACACTGACAAAAATATGCAAGCAAAAATTAAATAACTAAAGATGGAGAAAATGTTTAGAGGCAAAGAAAGTCAGATTTCGGATGAGAATCCTTCTTCGGGCATTTCCCTAACAAATGTTCCCAAACAAAAGCTGCAGATAGGATACAAGTCTCAATATTGGCTCCAACGATGTAGCCGGTCACATCAAAGTTGATACGGATGAATTTACCCTGTGGGAGAGAAGACGTTACAGGATGAAATGCTGTGATTAACAACACATGCCCTAAAGAATCAGGTAACATCAGAAACAAAACTACTTCGACTTCAGGAAACAGCAAACTCACAAATCGGGAGGAGTTGTCATTTTTGATGGTCTTGGCATTTCCGAATGCTTCCAGGATGGGATTGGCCTGCAGGAGCTGCTTCTCCAGCTCCCCCTAGTGACAACAGTGGTATACAGAAATATCAGTACTACACACTGACTGGATGCCAGAGGTGGACTTCAGTACTGTAGGTGGAGAACGGTGGGGATGAGATGGTTCAGGGTGGATATGGGTCGGGGGAGATTTATCGGAGTGAACAGAGTGCAAGTTAATCAATAAAATTTGTGACAAGTAAATCTATGAGTGATAATATGACAGTATAATTCCTAATCTTGTTTGACTTCCCTGCATATTATGTAACACAGACGTGTGGCCTTTAACCTCTCCATCAGTTTTGAAACAGAAAGTGAAAGAGAAAGATGGCAGTATGTTGGGTCAGACAAGGCAATTTTAGCATTACAAAACTTTTGATGAATCCTGAGTATTTGCAATAAATACGTCAAAAAAATGTAAATGATTCTGATTCACAAACAGCCTTCTGGAGATGCGATTTGCTTCCAGTGTGACTGCCGAGCCTGCGGTCTGGTGGGTGGAGCAGGGTCATGGTCGGTAAATGAGGCAGACACCCCTTCACTCTGCATCGAGCTAATCCACCTGATCAAAGAGGTCTGTCTCAGCCTAGCATCAGGGTCAGGTGCTGTAGCGCTCCACCTTAAAAACTCTCCCTTAAAAACACTCCCTTCAGCTACCTTGTAAACGAGCTAATGCCATGAAGAGGAGAGGAGCACAACTTGTGTTTATATAGTGATAACCCATTTTTTATCACAATATTAGCACAAGTTGTGTCCCTCTCCTCTCCGGTGAGATGATGAACAACGATGAAGATGAATGGTGGACATGTTCATTTGCTAACTTCATCAAGCTAGATTAAGAGTTCTTAATCAGATCAAGACATCCATTTCTGAAAATCGTCTATTAGCAATTAAAAGTCACTCTAAAAAAAAAAAAAAAAAAAATCTTTGAGGAAAAACAGAGAAGATACAGACCAGCTGAATAGGTGCAGTTCAGAGTTGCCAGAGCAGAGAGGAGGGTCTTGTTCATTTCAGTCACTAGGGGAAAGGAAGGAGAGCAAAGAAAAATAGAGTGCAGCAAACTGGCAAGAAAGCGAAGGAGAGCTGATGGACAGGATTGTTCTTCTTAAGACACTGTTTGAATGAAACACTCAAGTAGCTAGCTAATGAGCAGATGGCTGCGTCAAAATAGTGCCTGAGGAGGGGAAAAAGTGAGAGCGGAGAAAAGAGATGGACCAAATGCTATTTCTGTTCAGGCAATGTCCATTGGAGCCTTGAGGTCCAGCTTAGGACAGCGTGCTGTTTCCTCTGGAGAAAACACCATGAGAGGATGACTGGGGTCAAGCATCACTTTGATCCAAAAATAAATCCTCCTGATACCTACACCAACGTCAGAGCAACACCACAAACCATCAACATCACGTCAGAAGCCTGGGAAGCCAGACGTTCTGACTAACAGCACCGTCGGGGCAAATGGCAGGTGAGGGGACGAGGAGGAGGGAAGGGAATGTAGAGTAAGGGTGGGGGGGGGGGGGGGAGTCGGTGTTTAATAGATCAGAACAGGACATGGGCATGCTCACACTGTGCTCGTTGATCTGTGAGAGACCCTGTCACTGCCAGGGAGACTCCAATCTCATCTCTGCTGGCAGTGAAAGGGTGTTCATAAGAAGACGGATGACACAAAACCCAACATGATAAACCAGTAAAGTATGAAACACTACATGTCCTTCATGGAACGTGTGACTGCAAGTCAGTACTATGATGATGGTCATGCAGTCTCAATCAGCTGTTGTTGGGTAAGATAGAGAGATGACGAATGTTAGAGTAAACGCCTTCTAACTCAAGATAAGATTTGGGATCTTGACCCTTGGTGTAAAAATCATTATAAAGAGAAAACAACACTTTTGGGTAACTCAGTGACACTTTCTTCATGCACTTTTCTAACATACGGAAGGAGCACACACAAACACTACACACGAAAACACACTCGAGGCATTCCCCTTTACTCACGTAGGCAAACTGTGCTCCTGATTGTTGCTATTTGGAGGAAATGGCGATATACAGGATTAAACCGGGCAGTTTTCCTACATATGATGAAGAGTAAGGGAACTGGCTGACAGGTCCTAACTCTTAATGCAACATGATCTCATCACGTAGACACTTACAGCACTGCTGTCCTTCTTGCCTTTATGTGAGGAGGCTACAACAGCCAGATACTGGATCACCTTCTTGGTGTTCTCCGTTTTCCCAGCACCAGACTCTCCCCTGGAGAGGAAAAAAAGCAGAGAAGGGGATTAAAAGATACAGAGAGCGCAAGAAGATAAGCAGCAGTGACAGGTACTCTGTTCACAGTTCAATAACCCAGTTTAATTGAATGGAAACATCTGTCCAATGTCTGACTCAAAGGATAATGTTATTGTGGAGTCTGCCTGCTGCATACTGATACTTTTAGCAAGGATCACGTTTATAATCCATACCTTTACAGTTTACATTTAAATGAACCATCTTCTCTTATTATAGAGCTTCGAAACAAGGGGGGAAACAGCAAGCCTGGCTGTTTTTAAAGAAGTTTCTGCCTTTATCTGATAGCGAATAGAGATAGACATCAAATGTGGGAAGGGAGAGGGGTGTATGCCGTCACGTGCAACAAAGATGGTATCCATTAGGCTACGGCCAGGCTAGATTTCCAGTCTCCATGCCAAACTAGGTCAGGCTGGTCTTCTCGTCTCCGCAAGTAAATGAATACATGTTATCACACGAAATGTTGATCTATCCCTTGAAATAAATGGCTTCCTGTAAGCAGGACAGAACTAACGGTCTGACACTTAATGGCAACAAAATCAATAGGTGTACACAGCTGGAAGAAACTTCTCATTACATTTACTAAATTATTAGGAGTTATATGATATATCTTGTTTTTAAATAACTCTAACCTTTTCAAACAGAAGCAAGAATACATTATTTCCAGACAACGATCCTGGATACTTAGAAAGACGAAGTTGAATGATACCAGAGCCACCAGCCTGCAGTCCAACTCACAGACACATCCTCAGACATGGGTCCATAAAAGGCATGGGATGCTCCCTGTGTCGGGGCTTGGCAGCCCTGAGAGGAATCTAATAACTCTGTCCTGTTCAGGTTTGGTGAGGACATTTGACGTCAGGCTCCTACTGTATTCTGTTAGCGCAGAATCAATGATGGGAGTTTTTCCTCCGGATGGTCTGTCAAACTGACTCTTCCTGCACGTCCTGCTTACCATCACTTCAGCTTTCACTGACGATTATAAGATTGTTTGAAGTGATGAAATGTATGATATTTTATCAGAGGTACCATATTGCTAATATTCTGATGCCTTAATATGTTTTGTTATGATATTTTGAAAGCTTTAACAAGCTTTTCCTCTTGTAATATATTGAATATTTTAAGCCTTTACTATTTTTTTTTTAATGGCTACACATACAGTTGACAACGCAAATACTATTTTCTCAACCATCTAAGGAAAGGATATCCCTGCCGTTCAGCTAAATTAATAGATGCAAGCCCTGAGTAGGGTCAGAAATGGCAGTGAATCTGCAACATCCTGCCACTGTATGGAAACTATATCTATTCTGTCAGACCAGTCTTTCACACACATGCAGTGAATATCAGACCAAGGGAACCAGTGACCCCGCTGAGATGAAATGTCAACATCTCAAGAATGGATTTAGCAGCAGGCTCCTAGCCATTTCCCATGACATATTCTTGCTACTGTGAGGAGGAATTCCACTGCTAGAATGACCAGAAAACACACTGTTGAAAGAAATGCCTGTAAAAGCGAATGCAATCGAGTAGAACGGCTCTGCGATGTGCAGTATGCTACATGTTTACACTGTTGATGAGTTACTTCAGTTTTGAAGTGAAAGTTCTCTGAAGTCTTATCAGATAATGCATTCTGTTGAAGGAAGTTGTGATAAAAGTAGTTATTATGTTGCCATTATGATACAGGGAATCACTTCGTCTTGATCTGGTTTGACATGAAAAGTGTTCCACTGTCTCTGTATACATAAGTGCATGCCATCCTTAAAAGGATGCTCAATGTCATTAAAACCAAGGGGCTGATTGTTGGTCTCAGCTGAGGTGGAGCATGTGACACATTTTATGTTCCTGGGCATCAGTGATACCAGTGACAGGAGCCCAGCCGGTTCACCTTGCTGCCGTCTGGCAAGCAGCTTATCAGCAGGTACGTGAGTTCCAGCTGCTGTACCACCAGACTCCAGGGAAGCTTCTTTCTTCAGAATGTGAATGTGAATTCATCCTCCACCAAATGATATAGTTTTGCTTTTGTATGTTTTTCTTGGGACTACAAACTTGTTGTTGTACAATGATGTTGTACAATGAAAATAAATAAAACCTTCGAGTTAAAACAGGAGGTCTCTGAATTAAAGATTCACAAGTCTCCCATGACAACGTTTTAACCGTACGTATAAATGTCATGCTATAAAGAGGCAATGCTTACATGGGAAGGATTGTTCTAAAAACAATACCAAAGATGAACATGCAGTGCGATGAAACATGTGTAAACAAGCATGCAGGAGGAGCATGTCATACATGACATTCCACATATCGCACCAGAAACATTTCTCCCATATATGGCTCCAGAGGCCTGCAGAGGCTGTGACTCTGACTGTGTGGACCTGACTAATGTTCCAGAGGAGGCAGAATTGCTGTTCCGGCTCTTTCATATCACTTCAAACTTGTTTTAAACAGCACTTTGTGTAGGTTTTCTCCTGTTAGCATCAAACATCTTCATTTTCATCTAAACTAATAAAGAAATACCTTCCCCACACAGACAGGGATCAATACTACCAAACTTTCCCAAAGTTTAGGTCCGTTTAGGTTGCACCATCTCTGCTTGTTTGAATTAGTGCATTATAGCCATCCCTCTCCAAAGTTAACCTTCTGATGTTGTACATTTTAGTAGAAGAGATAAACGTAGAACACAAGCCACTAGAATTATGTGAGAGTAGAAAGTTAGTTTGTAGAGAGCAACCTAAGTGGGAATAGTTCCTAGAAAAAGTGGGAGGATATATAAAAAATCTGTGTCATGAATGATGACCATGGTACACATACAACATTTCTACCAAATGCAAAGCCTATTAGGCCACTAAAACAGTTAAGGAAAAGCACATTAGTGAATTAACTGTGTTTTCTATGAATTTAAAGTACTGCTAAGGCCAGTTCAAAGATTACGCTGTTACTGTCAGCCAAAACAAAGTCCGGGATGTCCAACTGATGTCAAAGTTCTCAATAATTGGTTTGAAAAGAATTTAAAAAATAAACAAACAAAACGGAGCCCAAACATTTGCAGAGCTAATCTGGTTCTCCCATCAGTACGCAGGGCATACTTCCTGACCGAGGGTCTGAGAGGAGGACCAAGCTGTAGCCCTCTGGGAGGCACGGACGCTCATCAAGACTGCCTCCATTTGGATGCAACACAATTCACTGCAGCATTATCTAACAAACGTCTGCATCCAGCTAGCTAACACCTTCAAAAAATAGCATTTCATGAGTGATTTCTTGCTAGCTGAGGTCTCATCTAATTTCTTTAACTCTGTGTGTAACATTATGTAACTGTTCTTCCACACATACACGTAGAAAGTCTGGGAAAATGGTTAAGGGGAGACGACTGGTCTTTACTTACGTGCAGAGAATGGACTGGTCCTCACGATCTGTAGGCACAAAGAAAGTTTGTAGTCTTAGTCAAGGTTTATGACAACTCATGTACAAATATACAGTGGGTGAGTGTCCGGGTCACTTATAAAGGCATAAACATGATGCGGTGAATCAAAGGACTCGTACAAATAAAGATCAATCTAGTGTTAAACTGAAAACACCAGCTGGGTCTCAGCTCAAGGCTTTACAGGAGGCCGTGTGATTGCAAAAGCTCCCCCCTGCCTGAAGAACATGTAACTCCCTTAAAAATTTAACCATGAAAATCAACCCTGAATGTGCTGAGCAATGACTCATTATACCGTCTCCAAAAATACTCTTGGGAGAATACAGTGAGTCCATGTACGGCAATTTAGCAACTGTTTCCTTTCATACAAAGCACTCCTGGGGGAGTACAGGGAGAACCACGGGGAAACATAACTTTGCTGTCAGTTTTTTCGAAATGAAACCTCTCCGTAGATGACACCAGCTACATTGCAAACATGATCCAATGTGGAAAGACACACAACATGGAGCATTTGCCAACAACTCCTCATCTTCATACGGTGACGAGCATCATTCGTCATTTACATTCTGTGATTTAAGACTTTGTGGTACACTGGCCGGCCCTGAACCTGGACTTTGTTCCACTGGTTCCATTCCTTACATACACAATCAACATAAGGCCTGTTCCCTTTCTGCACTTCCTAATTAAGGCAGATGGAGAGAGAGAGAGAGAGAGAGAGAGAGAGAGAGAAGGAGGGGTGGGGGGGTTGTCAGAGCCATGAGCTTTTGTAAAAGATCCAAAAACAACACTCAGTCTTGTGCCAGAGACTCAGAAAGAAGGGACACTTCAAACTATTTTCCTTAATATAACATAATATATTTGTGACAAGGAACCGTTCAGGTTAACAGGTGAGGGGGGTCTACATTTCTGCACCTGCCTGGCAAACGCAATTATAGTGGGAGTCGTCTGCTGCAGTTTTCACTTTTAAGAAAGACAGCAAACTCCCTGCGGGAATTTCACATTTTTATCTCCTGGACATCAAAGACTGAGGCACAATTTGGGAAGAATGGGATCCCGGCCAAGATTGCAGGAAGAATGTCTCAAAGCTTCGGCGAGTTATCTGGATCTGCTGTTGTTATGCACCACTTCCACTCGAACATGTTAACCGTTCATACTAACACTCAGCGTGGACATCCTGCATTAGTCACTGCTTCATGGGAAATCCCACAAATACATCAACAATAACAGCTTCTTGCTAGCCAGTGTTATACAATAAAGGCAACAATGGGGTTCACAGATGTGAAGACCTTTTAGTATTTGAGAACTCTTTTGTGCAAAAGCATATTGAAAGCATTCAAAGACAATCCAGAAGCTTTACAGTTCTTTCTTGAAGATGCGTTATTCTTCATTGTGCTTCAAGACTCGAAATCAAGCTTGTCTTTTGATTAATGATCATAATGATACAAGCAACTCAATCTTACAGCTAACTTCTTTTTCGAAACCTTGCAGAATAGTGACGTATACATTATCCCATGTTTGAAACAACTTGCCTACAAATTCGCAATGGTAAAAATCTCACATCACATTTTAAATCACATCTTAAAAGTTGTGTTTATTAAGTGTTTATTACCTCCCTTTTTTTAGTTTGCTTTAATCGTTTATCAACTTCTATTGTTGCTTGTGCTGCTGACTTGATTGTTTCAGTATTTTGGTGCAAAAAGCAGTTTGAAGCCACGTTTAAAACTTTAAACTGAATGGGTGGTCCACAATCTTAAACATCAATTGCCATTTCATATATCATGAGCCTAAGCAAATGTCTGATTTGTTTAGTCTGAGGTAAATTAAGCAAATCACATAACACTCTTTTTCATGTGAACATCGTGTTCTGGGTGGTAACAAGCGTGTGATTCGTAAAAAATGGTCTCCAGGTTGCAGCTGTATGGGTTCTCCTGCAGAGATGAGCTGAAGAAATGTAATCCAAACACCCACACAAACACCAATCAATCCTCCCCCTTCTTGTTTACTTGTGACACCGTGTTTACACACAATAGCTAAATACAATTATTTCCTGTATACTGGCCGAGTGGAGCTTAAAATCCTCCAATGTACACATATTGGTGGTAGTTGAATTCTCAAAGTAAGAGAGAGCATTAAGCATTAATCCATGTTATCAAAGATCCAAAAGAGATGTATTATATTAATACTGACGATGCCAAAAGAACTCAGCGAATTGAACATTCAACCTGATGTCACTGTACGTCTGTGCACACATGAAGGATGGATATTGTTGCAGCTGTATTTCTTAGATTCATGGTCAGTCCAAGCTTCCAGACTTATATATAATATCAGCACCAGCTAAGTTATCAATTCCCTTGCAATACAGAGAGATTAAGTTAAAGAGACATTCATGTGATGGTAACATGCCAATGGAAACAGAGCTGTCCATATCATTGATTGAATGACTAAAATCTTTGAGCAGTTATACTGTAGCTAAACAATGACTTCCTTAATTTACTGAAAGTCTTTTCCAAACATCCTGTTTCATTGGGTAACTCCTCAAAGCAGAGTAGTATAATCTCCATTTAATAGGAACTTTGGGAAACTCTCCTTCCTTGTACGAGAAAAAAAATGTCTTTGGTATTCACACTGACCAAGATATGAATGAGAACTGAATGAGGGAGGCTGCTGAAACAGGAAATGTTTTACTGCCCTCCACCCATCTCTCAATCCAGATGTCAACTCTCCTCAGAGAACATCCTCATGTCAACATGAGGTCCAGTGGGCATGACCCCCTGGAAGCACAAGAAACAGCTTCTCTGGGAAACCAGCTGCTCTAAAGTCGCACCACTGCAGGCTTATCCAAGAGCCATTTACAGTAAGCATGACTCCGCCAAGGCCAGTATCGTCACCTCTACAAGTCACTGATTCTCAAATAGGCCAATTCTCTTCCAAATTAAATTATTGTCTTCACACTCTGTAACAAACGTACTTTGTGATGAAATTACAGCAGACAGGTGGGGCTACACAGTTGATTTTGGAATGTGCATAACAATAACCAGCTCTGCTTTTGAAACAATCTGCCTGAGAAGCGTGTGCCTGTTTGTGGTTTTTATTAACCGCTTTGTCAACAGGATGGAGCGAAATGCTGCCGGCTGTCACCACTCAGACAGAAGTGAGAGACTTTAGACAGCTGATACCACAGCTCACCCACACCGAGGCTATTTAAGATATCAGCAAACACTTCAATTTGACAGAGATAGCTTGAAAACATATGACACCAGCAGCTTGCGAATGCACACTGCAACTGCAAACATTTTTCTAGGTTATGTGCAACTGCAAACAGTTGTGTGACAGCCGTCAATGTGTTACAGCAGCTCTTATGCTACTTTGTCATGACCCAGTTTGAAGTCATATTATTCATTCATCGCGTTTGCAGGATGTACTGAGCAGAGTGTAATTCTGCACCAAGCATCCATACTTTGAACCCAAATTTTGCATAGTGGCCAAATTGGTGGGATTACAACTTTGATGTGATGCCATTGGACCCCAAAAGACCTTTTCTCTTACATTGGGAGAGAGAGAGGTCTGTAAATCAGTAGATATTGTTTGTTTGTAAATCAACTTCCCAGTACGGACACCTATAGCTAAATCCAAAGTTATTGTCTTTTCGTCCTTTCATGTGAATGATCCTGAGAACAAGTCTGGACCGAGGGTTGGGGGGCAGAGATAAAGAAAGTTTATACTTGGAAGTCAAACCTTTTTTGCTCCATTGAGCAACTTTCATAGGAATGAACGGGGCACCACCTCCAACACTGTATCCAGTGATTTTTATGCATCCATGCTCCGGACAGGTAACCAGTTTATATGGTTTGCATGACTATGCAATATAAGAAAAATAGTACATTACAAACACTGGGATAACTGGAAAATGATTTGCTTTATAATTGTATCGCTGCTCCATCCAAGGCAAATGTGTGAGTTAGATATCACAAAGATGCGGGGCAGTGGAAACATCCTACCTTGCATCATGTTCCGGTAGGCATTATCAGCGATGGAGTAGATATGAGGGGGGACTTCATGTCGTTTCTTCCCTTTGTACATGTCAATGATCTTCTCTGAGTAAATAGGCAGCATTTTGTAGGGGTTCACCACCACACAGAACAGGCCGGAGTAAGTCTGAAAGAAAGGTCCATGAGGTAGATGAGCGTGTGTATGTCCTGTGCATGTTTCTGTTCCTGTATTTCTATAATTGGGAGGAAAAGACGTGCTAGGGACAGAATGCAATGATAAAAATGTAATACTGCAATAATCCACAAAAAATGGCCGTGCCTAAACATTTCAGATTAGGTTGCAATTAGGATTATGGAATCAATAAAGTCACCAGAAAACCCTCATAAATATATAGATACAAACATCTGTGTGTAGTTGCACATCGTTAGGCTGTGAGTGAATGATTATTATGATGTATACTTACATAAATAAGGCCTGAGAAGTACCTCTCACGGATGTTGTGCAACACAGAGGCTTCGTTCAGGCAGGTGAGCTCGGCCATGTCCTCCACCTTGCTGAACTTGGGCGGGTTCATCTTCTGGATATCATCCTTGTTGACGGTCACCTTCTTGGCGTTGTCGGCCAGCTCCACAAGCACCTCGTCGCCGTGCTCCTCCTTGATGCTGGCCGCCTCGAAGCCATGTCTCTCTGATGGGATCCACACCAGCTTCCTGGCCGCCCAGTCGGCCTGAGCCATGGGGCTGTTCAGGAAGTCTTTGTCAACAAAGAGGAACTTCTCGTCCTCAGTCGGGGCTTTCTTGGACATCTTGGTTTGAAGTGGAGGGCCAACTGTTAAAGAGAAGAATGGAAATGGACATTGGAAAACTGTGAACGATAAAGAAAGCAAAGACGGAAGGGAGGAGGAAAGTAAGGAAGGAACAAGCATGGTTAAGAACAGAGGCAATAGGGAACAAAGCAAGGCAGGGAGGCAGTAAATTAAAAAAGAGGGCATAAATTATGCCAATATTTTACAGGACATGATTCATCATCACAACTCAAACTTCTTGATACACATCCTAGAGAAATACAATCTTGATGCTGGTATTCTGTTTTTCTTTTTGAGGCCCAACAGCTTTTTAACTAAATACTGCAGTAAGTGATGAGTCTCTTAGTATAGGAGGCCTGATACTTAAGTTACCTCCTGCCTGTGAATGTAACTCAAAGAGTTAACATGTTTCATCCATTGGGGAGTTCCAGAGTTCAGTCATTCTCACAGACCTCCACCCCCGCTCGACTACACTTTCACATACGCCACAAGGGAGACGTGCAAACAATTCACCCTCCCTAATTTAGATAGAAAGATTGAGGCTGAGGAATTGATTCCAATTAACTCGGTCGCAAAGACCTTCCCGAGAGAAACAACAGTTTTATCAGAAATATCTCTAAACCATTAATGCTCACTTGCAATTACTCATACCTAATCATTAAGTCAGTGCTTAATTGACAACATCCATGACATGTTTTCCATGTCTCCCCCCAACGCTCTCTCTCTGTCTCTCACCCTCCCTCCCTGTCTCTATGGTAGGAGACTTCAGTCTCGTGCTGTGATGACCATATATGGGCCCCTTCTCTGGAGTTGGACTCTTTTTCTGCGGACCTAAACAGCGAGGCAAGTGAACTCCAAAACAAAGCCCATATAGGGAATAGTATGTCTCTCTTGCCTTGTCGTTTACTTCAAAATGATAACAGCAAGGCAGAGAGCCTGAGGGGGGCCCGGGGCTTTAACAATAATGTTCCATATGGGCCCCTAGCGGCACTCATTTTTTAATGCAACAGGCAGTGTCTGGGAGTAGTACCTGCAGCGGGAGGTACTGTAGAATGCAAAGGTGCAGGACCTGTACCTGAACCTAAAATATAAGCTTACAAAATTCAGCTTGGTAGCAAATATTTGAAATATATCACCATATTCTGCACTATGTCTGAATGTGCAACCAAACACAATTGGTTCAGTGTGTCCAATACTACGTTTAAACAATATTACAGTTCAATTGGACTGGCCTCTGAACTACTTAGTAGAACACTTAGTGGTTCCTGGATTACAGACATTGAGTCTGTCATGTCCTCAGGCTGTTACTTCACCTCTCCAATCCCTCTATACACTGAGACTAGCATGCATTTTTATTGACTATGTAAAGAAGTCACTGATCCTCCTGAGAAAGCCTATAAATGTACCCCAGGGACCAGCCAAACCAAACCACCCAGAAACTACCGAAATATTGTTGCATTGATATTAACTAAAGACACGGGCAGACACTTCCTATTTTGCAAAAACTGCAGAGCCGGTGGATTAGCCCAGTGAGCTGAGCCTGCTTCTAAGGAAACAAGGAAGGGACCAGCTGATGCTTTGATAATCAGCTATTTCTGCAGATAAAAGTAAACAGAGTTTTCCTTTTTCCTGACCCCCACCCACCGGTGCACATGCGCCAATCAAAGCCCTCCTCCTCAGCCCCTTTAACTTTCCTCACCACTGTGGCTTAATACCATTAAAAAGCCTCCTCCCCCTCTCTTTCTCTCCCTCTCTCCCTCTCTCCTCTCTCTCTCTCTCTCTCTCTCTCTCTCTCTCTCTCTTTTTCTCTCTCTGTCTCGTCAACACAGCTTTGTACTCTGCAAGTATCTTAAAGGCTCTTGTCTGAAGTGGGGTTGACCAGATAACAGGTTGATTACAGACTGATTGGAAATGTAAAAGGATGACAAGGCTCAGTTTGTCACATCCCGCTGCATGTTCACCATTATACCGTAAATTAATGAAGGTATCCATTTTAACTCACAATTTTGCTGAGCTATTTTTATTCAGCGTAAATCATCAACTCAAAGCCGTTTCACATTTCTGTTTAAGATGATCAAATCCTCCATTATCATTAGATGTTGGCTGTGATTCTCAAACACAGAGAAGAAAGAGTAATACAAATGTATGATGTGTCCAATAACAATAACTTTATTTTAGAATGTCTATTTGAAATGATAATAAACAAATGTAACCCAGGAGAATATACGTGACCTATTTCTATTTAATGGACAAAGGGGTTTGACCTGCAGGGCCTGTGAATGATTTTACTCATTTCCTCTCTTGGCTTCCTGTTATCATCTTCTTAATAATTAATTCTTGAAGATTAGGGTTACATCATGTAAGTAATCAAATCGTCAAGATTGAAACAGACAAATAACTACACATTGTCATATTAGAGAAAAAGTCCAGGCAAGCAACTGCAGTACTGTCCATTTATATGCAAATATGGCAGCCAATTTAATTCTAAAAACACGTAACTTTCTTCTAAAAATGAAAAAGTTAGAAGTAGTAGCTTACACAAATATTCTGTGGGGGCTTCAGTGTCATCATCAGTTTATCGTGTTCTGATGAGCAATCCTGCAAGCCTGCTTTCTAGGTGGTAAAAGTCCTGATAAGTGTGATAAGGTTAAATGCTAGTGGTGTTTTTTTAAAGCAACATTTCATGTGTAGAATGACAGAGGTAGACAAATATGGACATCACTTATGAATAGAATGAACTACTGAATGAAAACCAATCACTGGTTTCGTTGTTGATGTGTGAAAACACTCAGTTCTCACTAGAGCGTCTGCATCTGCAGCCACAACAGTTTCAGCTGTTTGACAGACATGCAGCTTTATACAACCATATTTGGAAAACAGGAAACTCCATGGTGAGAGCCGTGCCCCATTTCTCTCCTGAGAGATTCAGACTTAACTTACATACTTCCTTACTGTACTGGAGTGTGGTGTTCACAACCAGTTCACTATCTAATACTCTTTAAATTAAATACACAAATGTAGTTTTGTATGAATGACACTGAAGTCAATGCATTATGGGATGTAGACCTGAGCACCTGAGTGGGACTACTTTTCTTCAATGAGTAACTTTAAAGAAGTTACACAAATAGCAAACATAAAAGTAAGCTAATAAGCTAAAGCTAATACATTTCTAAATAGTACACCAGTTTGTCTAATTCCTGTAAGATAAATTAAGTGATCTTGTTGTTATATGTTTACAATTATAATTTTAACACATGTAAAAAATCCTTAAACGCAGGTTAACAAGGTGAGAGAGGGATGCAGTAGGACAAGTGCACTGCAGCATCACCACTCACAATACGTCACTCTACAGCGGATGATATACTCACATGATGTGAAGAAATTTGTGTTGAGGGGAGCTTTGGGTTTGGAAAGTTAGGGTCTGGAGCAGCAGGCGCCGGCGAGGTACTCCAAAAACGAACAGTCCAAATGACCCCAGTCAAATTCAGAAACTGACCATTTAAGCTGCGTAGCGTTGCGCGAGGGTGGAGCTGCGCGAGCCGAACCTCCTCCTCCAGCATCGTCCAGTGGCAGGCAGCATCCGCGAGCGAGGAGGAGGCAGAGGACATGCGCACTGCGGACGCCGGCAGGAAGGTATGGTGCTGAAAGGAGTAGAATGCTGTTGGTAAAAAAAATAAATTAAAAAAATAAAATACAATAAAAGTCGATATAAATAAACGGGAAACGTTAAATAATATCCACTCACTGCTCTTGATAGATTTGCACTGGCATTAGGACACTATGTTTGTCTGTGTGTTTATATCTACTCTTTCCCCATTGTATGCTACTTTATACTTCTACATGTATTTGCTAGCTACGATCTGCTAACTACTTTCCAGATTAAGTTGTGCTTTGTAAAACCTAAATGATAGATCATATGAAATTACTTAAGTGCTGCTTTGTGTGAATGCATCAGGATAACCATCAATTAAAACTAGGGCAATAAAACAGAAAGGGTGTTTACTGTGCTGCTCAATGGGTACTTTAAGTACATTTGTACTTTTTGAATGTATACTTTATTTGTAATAGTAGTTTCATTGTGGGAGAAGCGTCTGTGTTATTTCTAGCATCAGTGATGATGGCTCAGATCTATTCAAGTATCCCAGTGAGGCATGACAATGTAACAGAGAGCTCAACTGAATTCAGACATTGTTAATGTGTTAATGTTCTTACCTATAGCACTTAGCACTAAGGTATCCTTGTTGAACAGCTACTACTTTACTCAGATGAGGACCTAACACTTGTTTCTCTTTATCAGCAATGATATGTTGTAGTTTCTTTCTTTCAACAAATGTACTTATTGTAAGTTGCTTTGGACAAAGGGGTCTGCTAAATGCCCTAAATGTAAATGTAAATGTAATGTTTCTGTTAACATCTGTGCGTTACATGTCAAAATGTCTTCCGGGCTGATGAATATATTCTTCCTCATAGATGATGATCATGTTGATTTTCCCCTCATCAAAACATCCATACTGTGTTTTTGCATGTTATAGTCCTGCTCGATGTGTAAAGTGTCCTGAGAGAACTACTTTTGTTGTGATATGACACTATAAATAAAGTTGAATTTAAAATGGAATTGAATAGCCATAGATTATGCAATCTGCTCCCGCTCCTCATAAGGCAAGCTGTCCTCAGTACAGGAATCCCCCTCTACTGTCATCGCTCCAGAGAGGTTCCCCTCCATAACATAACTCATAATTTACAAGATGAATGTGTGCGTGCATCCCACACATTTTTCTTTCATCGTTACGTACATCACATCCCCCTATCAGAACCGGCCTGCCCGCCCTCCGTCCCTCTCCTGCCGCATCCCTCCCATTTCCAGCTTCCTTGCAATGGAACTTCCTATATAAGGACACCGATCTATTTGGTCCAATAAATCAAGCTGCTGGTTGATGGCCTGGGGCCTGTTTTATGCCAGAGAAGCACAACACCGTGCTGGTGGTGTGTGTATGTGTGTGTTTGTGTGAGAAACCTGATGACAGACCAAAGGAGAACCATGGAGGACCTCGGGGCTCCCTCTGGCCAACATCACGGGGCGTTAACGAAGCAGAAGTGAGGGTTGAAAAACTCAGGGAGAGACAGGGTGAGACAAGGCAGAGAGAGGGATGAAGAATGAGATGCTGAGGAGGAGGAAGGAGGAGGAGGAGGAGAGAGGGAGACAAAGCAGCAGATACACTGAACAGAGAGGTTGCAGTGTGTGCCATATAAGGAGAGTGGGGTCTGTATGGAATCTCGGCAGCTTTCTGTGATACTTTCAGCACGGGCAAGCACCCCGAGCCCCAGTGACTAAATATGGTCCAGCAGCAACAGCATTGTTCAAACAAACAAAATTGTTTCTGCACCTGTAAGTTAGTGACACATAAATGGTTCATAGCTTGTCACTATTAAACCAAGGCAACAAGGGGAGCATGCTTTCAGTCTAAGGGGAAGACTAGATTTCAAATGTAGCATGAAAAATGTTTTAAGTATGAAAATCTTCTATAATTCCCAAATGTACATCACATTACTCCGATACTGCGGTCAGAGAGAAGGTCACTTATATATTTCTCTTGAATGTGATGATCCATGCAGGGAGAAGGAGAAGGGAGGACTTGGTTGCATGTGGAAGTACGGGGGCAGTGTGTGCTGACAAAATGCGTCTGTTCCTAACTTTGTCTAGAACATGTATACTCCCAGTTGTCTGAGAAGCAGAATAATCTCGAAGCGATCCCTCAGAGCACCAATAAGAAGGTGGAGGGAGAGGACAGGATGGTTAAATCAGTGGTCGGGGAATTAAAAATGGACTGATGCTGAATTAATCTAAATTAAATCTTGATACATCAGACTAAAACATGATTGGAAGTCAATTTATGCAACAAATTAGTGAAATTCCATGACTCACATTTATGCAGTTAACCCCTCACAACTATGCCAAGCCACAATGACAACAGCTGACAGTGTATATGTTGATTGTCTTTCGACCCAATGTCCGAGAATAACTACCCGATAAAAACAACATGAATGCAGAGCTCTCTTACATACAGTATGTTTAATGTTATTTTTCTTCACCTTCATGTCCATAGATGGTCATCTATTGGAGAGGAAATATGTTTTATGGATACGTTTGACCTTCCTGGAATGCAATTGCTTTCTAATTTGAGTCCAATGGCAAACATCAGTCCACTCTGCTGCAGTCAAGACCACTGCATTTAATACTATTTATACAGCTGTCTCTTTTACTCACCCCTCATTTATACAGTGGAGGAGAAATGCTACCTATTAGAGGGCACCTTGCCAATCGAACAATCACGTGCCATTGTTCCACTTCCTCCGCTTATATAGCCATTTTCAAGGGAACATTGATATCTGGTGCCAATAAACAAGTCTCCTCAGGGCCAGAGCCTTTAAGGGCAAATAATGTTTGCTCCAAGGGAGCAATGTAAAATCAGCCTCAAAATGTCTTAGACGAGGCTTACTGTGACTCCATTCTCATGTTTCTAATGGGACTAAGAAGCAATAAATTAGGACACCGTATGCAGTTAAGTGTACACGTCATCTTGTTTCTGTGCTGATGGTATAAATTGCTTTGTCTTTACAGCCATTCACACCACCAGAGGCACAGGGAAAATCAAAATACACCGTGTGCTGCAAATTATGACCTAATTCTGTCAATGAGCAGATTTCAGAGCTATGATCTCATCTACCAAAACCTCTACAATCAGAGATGCAGATATGGTAGAGGAGACAGGATAATAAAACTTCTAAAACCTGAAAATAATTTAGACACAGATTATGTTCAACTAATTGTCCAGTGTCGGTAATCAGGCTGGGAAATAAATGGCTGGCTCGTAGATAATCAGTTCCAGAGACTCAGTGCTTCAAGTAGTGTGAGATTAGAACGCCAAGTTCCCTTAAATGGCGAGAGGAAGTCAGCATGGAGTACATGTGGTCTTGTTTCTTTATTGTATACATATTTTTGTTGCTGTATCTTTTATGAGTTGCTGAGAGGAGTTCATGGGAACACAGCTCCAGTAGAGCTTCAGGCAACGTAGCAAAAGAGGTGAATATGCAGAAGCGTAGCCACATGAAAATATCTGGAGGATTCCCGATTCAACTCAGCATAAACATTGAGGATTTTGAGCTATTTTAGACTGAGATAGACCGTCTTAATAATCATGAGGTCCTGTTACAAACAAGGGTCAAGCAGCATGTGGGCGGGGGCAACATGTGAGGGTTTGGCTGCAAAGACCAACACAATGAGTGCGAAACTGTTCAGACAATCACAGGAAAGTAACTGAATGTAAATTTAGAAACTGTTCAGGTGCTGCTTATTCAGCACGATTTAAACTGCACTGTGATGAACTCTACTGCATAAAGACATTGTTCAAAAGTACTGCACTTAAACTGCACTTTCAAGTTAACCATTATGTATGCAGTAACATAATTATAGCCATGCTATTAATGTACTGTAAATATTAATTAGAGTAACCCGTTTTCATGCACAAGGCAGCACATTAGGGATGTACAGATAGTGGCTACGAGGCATCAACAGGTTTCAACAGCAGCAGTCATCTGCCTAGTCTTTGGTGAGGCTGCCACCATGTGGTAGCCAATAAAGTAGCACTTTCACAAATGTTTTTGACTCAATGAAGTGAATAAATATAAAACATTTATTTATGAATTAAAAGACAATATGAAAAAAGTAATAGTATCACAAATTGGTAGATTAAAATAGAGAAGACACCAAGGAATATTATGAACTTTTGCTTGAACTATTGAGAAAACAAACACTGTGTATTACTGCTATTAGTTTCACACATAGCGGATGCTAAACCTATTGGTGAAGCCAGATATTCAAACCTAAACAAGAAAAGGCCATATAGGATCATTGGCAACTTGAAGTATAAAGCAATATAACGGATTTGTGCATTTTTACCCTTAAAAAAAAAGTGTGTACAAAAGGCATCTTTCTAGTCCTTGCTGTGCCAGCAGTGAGTACATCAACGTTTAAGCATCAGGTCCAGGTCCAGTGTTGCTGGCAGTAGTAGTAGCTGGCAAAGAGGCACCTTGCAGAAATACCTTTCCCCTGCTGTCACTGGTGTTCACAAAGTGGGACATCAAGCCATAGAGAAGAGGTCTGAAAATAAGATGTGGAAAAAAGGGAATTGAGCAAATGGGTTGACTAATAAAGTCCTGGGCCAGAATCCAATCCAGATCATTATGGTTACATTGGTCCATGCTTTCAAATGACTCCCCAGTAACTGTTCTAATTCTGTTTGGTTACCTTCAGTTTCCCTTGATGGCACACAAAGATAAGTAAAAAGAGCCACATGAATGTGACATCATTGGTACATCAAGTGTCCTAAGCTAAACCACCCCCACAGTCAATGCACACTCACACACTAATCACCATGTTTTTCCAAAGAAGTGGTCGGGGACATGCTGAAAATACTGAAAGTCTCTACGCATTTCAAGACGGAGCTACGAAGACTATGATGATTCAAAGAGCTTATGGATTTATTTTCCAATAACTGGCCAAACCCCCAGAGAGTTGAGTCATTCTTTGAACACTGCATTGGACAGCAGGCTCTATAGAACTTACACCGACTTGGAGCTTGTATCCTCTGTGATTTTCAGCTCATTTGCCAGGAACTCTCTGTCCAAGGGAACTTCAGGTTGGCCTGACTCTGAGAAAACAAATACAGCTGAGATTAGAAGTACTTGTGCTCTACAATAGTGACTGGTTAGGCTTAGAAAAAACAGCAGCTGGAACCTGAAATCTACAATAGTAGAGTGCTGTGGAAAAACATCTCCTCCTTGGGGGTGGGGGGCAATAAAGTCTCTAGTAAATTATCTAGGGCCCAATCCAAATGTCCCCAGGGCTCACAGACTTTGATGTGTGTTCTGGTTAGGTGCTTGAGTGTTCAAGGCTGTCTCACTGTCACATCATCAGGTGCACAAGGGCTCACTCGTGGAATCCCTGCACTTTCCGTGCATCGATGCTGACTTTGCCTGAGGGAATTAACCACAGTTCATAGCATTGAGACATAAAACACAGGGTTACCAGGGGATGTCCTGAGGAATTAAAAAAGGGAAACAAAGAGGGCAGTGAGAAAGGAAAAGTAAAGTAAGTCATCAAAGGGAAATGCCAAGTGCTGTCCCATTTGTATTTACCATTTCAAGTCCTCACAGCCTCTCACCTTCAACCATTTATCAGGTGACTTCAGTTAAATCCCTGAAGGTTCAGGGTTTAGACTTAAGGGGGACATTGGGATTGGGACTAGCTCTCTAGACATGAATAGTGTGCCATGTGATAAACTACCTGGGTAAAACGTTCCACCGTAATTTACGTGACACTACGAAGTAAATGTGCTTGACGAATTTGTGGGTAATGCTCCTCCCAGTTTATGAATAAACACCCGTCGTGTTATGCGTTCACGCACCTGCTGTCAGTACCGACGCGGTGTATCGGTACTTGTTGAACTCCAGGTACTCCCGGATGAGCTCGTTGATGAGCATGTTTTCGTGGGACAGCGGCGGTCTCGGTTCACGCTGGTCATCCAGGGCGCCGAACACCTCTGCCCGGATACGAGCCTTCAGCTGGCCCAGCACCCCGCGGGACTCCAGCGTTTCCCGCACGGCTGAAACGTCCAGGTCGTGTTGGATTAATAAGAAGTTATGTATTAAGCGTGTTCACTGACCAAAATGAGTGGGAAGTTACGTGGCAGGTGGTAGGCTAGTGGCCTATATTGAGCCGTCCACTCATTAATTGCGAATTTAATGTTCCCCGCTTATTAACAAAGACCACAGACCTCTTCAAATGTGACTCGATATCTTAACACAAGCACCACGACTCACTCTTCAAATCGGCAACATGCTATTGTTGAGAATATCTTGATTTACTCAAAAGTACCACGTATTCCTGTAGAAATTAACAGAGCTAGCTCACCTCGCTAACGTTAGCTGGCTAACGTTAAAAGTTGGTGAGCTGTGTGTGCGTTTATGGGAAATCCAGGAAAACATAGCATGGCCTGGCACGTATGTTGTGTTTATATACGCCGAATTCAATTATATATTTTGGGTCACCTTGAGGCGTCAATTTGCTGGCAACATCGCGGTTGTCGGATTTTTTGAATGGAGACCGTCATGTTGTTGTGGTAAAGCTAACGTTAACTTAGCTAACCGGCGTTACCAGCAATAACACTAACCTGCGGTGAAATTATATGTACGTTTATCTTTTCCAGTTTGATATAAAAATCTCCTGAGTCACGTTAGACTAATGATAGTGAGCTCTTACCGCATTTCAGTTCAGTGATGGTAGCCATTGCAACAAGTGTAAACAAACGACTGTTCACACCGCACACTACTCCCATCTAATGACAGAGTTGTGTAACTACAACTAACTGCTTAGATAGATTCCAATCACATCCAACCATGCATATTCCCTAGGCTATCAGTGTGATAATATGTATTATTATTACTAGTGTCAACACTGTATTTATTCTTTTTTTAATTAAAAAAAGAAGTCAATAAATAAGACAGTATCGAGCACACCTTTTGCCTCACACTTTGAATATTTATCTTCAGGTGTATGTTCAGGACTATCAACACCAGTTTACAAGACATATGGTTAAACACTGTGTAATATTAATGGCCAGCTTTCAGATAATTGAAAGGGATGTATCTTGACTTGGAATTGACTTTAGAGGAAAGACTTGCTCTGGCAGACTCAAGTATTGACTTGGACAGGTAAATGACTTGACATTTGACTTTCGAAATGTTCCCCACACACTCATTTGCAAAGACATGAGTTCAAGAAAAACCATACTGTAGACTCAAATACATTTTATTACTCAGCATGATGTATGGAACAAGACAGTACATTAACAGTAAAAGTGAAAAAATTGAACAAGCTTGTTATAAAAAAGTATAAATATAATACAATCCTCATAATCTTAAGGACACTTATTACATTTTGTCATATGACATAAATAAACTATAGGGTTTCTCTTACAATATATTGTCTAAACCAGTAAGACAAAAACAATAAATGCCTCTTCTCTTTGAAAACTTCATAGGGTTCTTTCTTTGAATTGAGACTAAAGGTTAACGTGGACTATATACAGTCTGTCATGTGAGCACCATAAGAACACTACAGATTTGTTTTCCTCTCTGCATATGGCCTGAGTTGTGTGGTGGAGGCAGAGAGATGGACACAGAGATTTATCACCATTGTTTTGAAGAGGCATTCTCCTCATTCACGGTGGTTTTCACTACCGGCGTCAGGTTAAATCTGACCAGCAAGGTCTCTATAGACTTTTTTTAATGTGTTTACTTTGACAGAAATAAACAATGGCCAAGACATAGTTGGTTCGTGGCTAATGTGTTGGCTCACTTCAATGTTTTCCTCTTTTTCCCTGACATATAAAAACTCTGAATTGGCCGCTTCCAGCTCAGATTTTGAAGGCAGTGAAAACCTCACTTCCCCTGTGTTTGCCAAGGTGAACCTTTTGAAGGTTAGTGTGTCAAAGTATTTCCTGCCCCAGTTTCTGGGACAGGAAGACAAAATAGACATCTATCAGTTTACAATTAAACAGATCATATTGCCTCTCTTTTGGTATACAAGGCTAAAAGAAAGTGAGTAAACATCAATGTTTCAGCCTGAGACAACATTAAAAATATGTCATGTGCTTTATAACACTTACAAAAACTACAAAAATAATAGTTCCCATTCAAAAAGAGAATGAAAAATCCTTAAGATTTGTAGTACTCTTAGCGTGTAACCCTGGGTTTCATCCTTTCATGGAATAAACCACTACTCTATATACAATATTTATAGCTTGGGGACTCTCAACCATCCGCTGTAGCTTTCTTCTGTTTTTTCATCATCTGAGGTTAACAATGGCTTTAGGACAGCATGTCTGAAAACCAACAAATAGGGGCTGTGTCAGCAGCTGCTCTGAAGTTTCATTGACAATGCCCTCGTGGAGAGGAGCTTTGAGCTGCCACAAAGCTTGGAATGGCCCGATTTAACGTGCGCTGGAGAGCCGCACAAATAAGATGACACCAGTTCCACGGCACAAAGCCCGATGAACACTTAGATCAGCCCGGCTTCCCGGCACATCCGGTAGAACTGTCTCCGCTGTGCGATGAGGTTGGCTGGAGAGTCCATCTCAGAGATGTGGCCTCTGTCCATGACAATCACTCTGCAAAGGCACGAAAAGGAAGGAAGATGGGTTTTAAAACCAGTATTTTTATTACACCTGCTATAACGTGGGTGTGTGTAATAAAGCTGCAGGTTTTCGGGTGTCCAGGTCTATAACTGGACATGGGATTAGTGTTTGGTTAAAGTGGGTTGCAGTACTGCAACCAAACTATCATGAAGTAATTTTCTTTCAGTTCACAAAATATCAACAAATTCCTGTATTGTGATGTACCTGGTGTAGTCCATGATAGTGTTGAGGCGGTGAGCAACGGTCAGGACGGTGCAGTCTTCAAACTGTGTGCGGATTGTGGACTGGATGAGCGTGTCTGTCTCCAGGTCCACAGCAGCCGTCGCCTCGTCCAAAACCAGGATCTTGGTTTTCCTCAGCAAGGCCCTGGCCAGACACACCAGCTGGCGCTGACCCAGACTACGCAGACAAAGGAGAGGGAAGAAAACTTTTCGATTCTATCCTCTATGTAACATGAAGCTCTGAGCGGATAGTCCCATAATAATATATTGTTGACGAGGCAAAACAATGGGTAGGAGTTTATCTACATTACAATGAGTCATCTCTGTATACCTGAGGTTTTCTCCTCCCTCTGAGCATTCGTGGTTGAGTTTGTCGGGCAGATTGGAGATAAAGTTTTTGAGGTGAGCAAGCTCCAGTGACCTCCACACCTCCTCATCCGTGTAGGTGTCAAAGGGGTCGAGGTTCATCCGGAGGGAGCCTGAGAACAGAACGGGGTCCTGGGAGAAAGGACAGCGGATGTTATTCATCACCTTTATTACAATTTAGAATATTCTGCATTGGATAAAAATTGCAGCTACTGCAAACAGTTTATGTGATGAAAGCCATGCCTCTGGTTCTGTTATAACGACTGTCACACACCTGAGGAATGATAGTAATGCGTGATCTGAGGTCATGGAGTCCGATGTCAGCGATGTTGATTCCATCTATAAAGATCTTTCCCTTTGCTGCCTCTAAGATCCTGAAGATTCCCAAGGCAAGTGAGGACTTCCCCGCTCCTGTCCGACCCACGATTCCAACCTGCAAAAGAGGTTTTAAGTTAGAATCTATATCTGACATAATTCAAGCAATTCAAATCATCTAGGATGAAGACTGGTCAAGATTGCAAACTGGTTTTATGATACAAGACGACTCACCCTCTCTCTTTCATGAATTTGCACAGTAATTCCCTTCAGAGCCAACTCAAGGCCTTTACGGTACTGCAGCCCGTAGTCCTGGAACTCAAGAGTACCATTCTGGGGCCAGGCCAGGGGCAAGGAGCTGCCTTCAGTACTCCAACTCGCCTGAATAAGTCAATAAGCAAAGGGTTAATACCGGGGGGAAAAGCCTTCTAGTTGTAGTGTTGGATTCAGTGTCCTGAGCTGTGACTCATTTATGTTTTTGTGATGGGGAGGCTGACCTCTTTAGCAGTTTCAGCATACTCATTGACTCTCTCCACTGACACAATGTTGTTTTCCACATCGGTCCAGGCTCTTACAATCCAACTCAGAAGTCCAGTCACCTGTAAAATTTCCAATGCAATGAAGTTTACTTTAAATCATTTTCATCCCACACAAAATTGATCAACGCAAAACATTTCTATTCCACCCAGTTTAACCTCCAAACGCAGCACGCAATTAGAGTGAAGAAATTGTCTTGTTGAAGTTGATGAGAATGCGAATTGGGGCACCTCCAGAACTACTGTGTGTGAGAATGTGTGTGGGGGGCGTCTGTGGGCAGAGGCTCTTACCTGGAGGGAGTGTGACACGGCCAAACCAACTAGGCCTGGGCTCAGGGTGCCTTTTCCCATCACAGAGAGAATGGCAGCAGCTAAGACCACACCGTTACCAACAAACTCCAGATTGACTGCCAGCCACCTGTGGATGTGATATTGATTTAGCTGTGGGCAGTCAAGTACCAGAATGTGTCCTTATTACTTAAGACCATCTGTGTAACCATGTAACATAAAGCAATAGCAGCAACGCTTGTTGCTGTGAATCATCACTATGAACTGTAGCAAATAGACGTATAAATGAAAGGAAAGCACATCACATATCATCTCACCGGGTGGCCACAAATCGGGGGAAGTAGGAGGTCTGGTTGAAGTCGACTCTCTCATTAGCCTGCAGGACGAACCTGGACTGCTCGCCAAAGGCCCGGATGACGCTGGCGCCTTGCACCGTCTCGTTGAAGTGGGTGTAGATGGGCGAGCGGCTCACGGCTTCCAGCCTCCGCAGCTGACAGGATGTGGCGACGTAGAATCCCTGTAGCCCACAGTGGAAAAGTAAAACACAAGCTTTAATGAGCGAAACCAAGAGGGAGCGCCGAGGGCTTTTCCCATAATACATAGTGAATGTGTGTAACATCGTTGTCAGCACACAAGGGGAACAAAACATGAGTGAATGGCAAAATCAGCAGGGTTGGTTTTGGATCCCGGAGCTTTTCCGATAATACACTGGAAGCCGGCTCTCGCTGAGTCACCTTGAAAATATGACTCTCATAGGGAAAGCAATGTCATTTGTGATTAGGTGAAAATGTACCTGGACGCAGGCATACAGGAGAGCGAGGGGCAGGATGACCACGGCTGCAAAGGGCGTCGCCATCATCACAATGATGCAGACCTCCATGAGTTTAAAGACGTAGCTCAGCATCATCTTCAAGCCGTCGGGGACCATGCAGTCGATGGCGTCGATCTCCTTTGCAAAGCGGTTGAGCAAGTTGCCGCTGGGCGTGCACTCGAAGAAGGACATGGGAGAACGCAACACGTTGATCAGCAGATCCATGTGCAGGTGGCGAGAGGCAATGATGCCGCAGAGGGAGATGGCAACGGTTGTACCGAAGATGGCGACACCTGAATGGAGGGGGGAAAGACGTTGGAGTCGAACCTTAACAAACCAACATCAGCTGTTAGTCTGTAGAGTTCGAGCCACAAGGGTTCACGTGACAAACTCACTGACCTTGTACAAAGCCCAATGCGCCAAACACGGTCAGTTTCAGGTCTGTATCGATCTGGGTGCCGTTAACAACAGGGTCGTCAGCCCACATGCTCAGCCAGTAGTTGTAGGCCAACGAGGCACCTTGCTGGAACGCGTACAGGAAGACGATGGGAATGATGATGGCCAAGCCGATGGTCTTGAAGTATTTCTTGTACATCACCAATCTCACCTGTTGTACAACAACACAAAATGTCAACCCCAAGGAATTTAAAAATCATTGTGTCAATCATTTTACGTTTTATATTCATCAAACCTGCAATAACTGACATTCTGGGCACTGATGCACAATTCCACACCATTGGAGGTGAAGTCAAAAGCCATTTTTTCAGACTTACTTTCCCAGTGCGGGCCTTGTCAGCCTCAGTGAGCTTGCCCAAGTCCTCTGGCACTTGTTCCTCATCTGCTTCAGACACGGGCTCCATATTCTGCAGATTGGTATTTGTGGTGTCGCCCCTGGAGGATAAGGAGAGGCAAGAGGTCATGGTGGGAAGCCAAACATATTCATGACAGTTTAGCTGTTAAAATGTTTGTTTACATACCCAATGAGCTGCTCCTGTGACAGGTCTCTGGAGAATGGCATGAAGTCGACCATGCTGAGACGAGCATTGGACCTCCTGGAACCAGCTGCGCCAAAAACGTTTATTTTTAAATGTGATTATCCCTCTTGAGACTGATGTTTATTACATAGACGTCCTCCTTCCTGCACACACTGAATTCATCATGCATGGCCATCTTCTAACACAAGGGTATCTCACCTCTTTGTATGGCGCTCTCTTTTCGCTCTGTGCTAGCGAAGGTGTGAATAAAGTCAGCAAAGGCGCCGTGGCGGCTGAGGAGCTCCTGGTAGGAGCCGCTCTCTGTGATTTCTCCATCTCCCAGAACAAGGATGAGGTCAGCCTGCGGCAGGAAGCTCATCCCATGGGTCACTAGGATGCGGGTCTGTATACCAAGCCACACAACAAAACAAAAGAGTCAGCAAAGGGGTGGTTTCCATATTATGATAACAATAGCACATTCTGCATGTCTTCAAAGGGTTTAGGTTAAAACCTATATTTTGTCTCTTTGCGGCTGAATTTCACACAGCTTGGTTACATGCATTACCTTGTCTCTAAGGACTCCCTTTGGTCCGATGACTTTCTCAAAGATGTGTTGACCCACGTGTGCGTCAACAGCAGACAGCGGATCATCCATGAGATATACATCGGCCTTTCTGTAGACAGCCCTGGCCAGGCTCACCCTCTGCTTCTGCCCACCTGAGAGGTTCAAACCCTGCATGGACACAATTATTTGATAGTTTAGATATGCCCAGAGGATTTGGAGACAATACACACATTTTTGTTTTATTTAATTTCCATTTTCATACCTTCTCTCCAATTTCTGTAGCATCTCCAGCTGGTAGGATGTCCAGGTCGGGGAGCAGTGCACAAGCCTCCAGCACTCGGTGGTACCATGTCTTCAGTTTCTCATGGCCAAATAAGATATTGTCTTGGACTGTGGCGTTCTGGATCCAGGCCTGCTGGGGTACATATGCCACAGAGCCCTGTGTAGACAGATGTCGAAAGAGAGAGCGTCAGTATTTATTAAATAAATCCCACAACTAAGAATAGAACTTGCACATGGAACATAAGCATCCGTACCTTAACAGTGACACAACCACTTCTTTTTTCCGTTTCACCGAGCATGGCGGACAACAGAGAGGACTTTCCACTGCCCACATGTCCGACCACAGCGACAAGGGAGCCTCGTGGCACATGGATACTGATTCTGTCAACAAAGAATGGAATTGTCCTTGAAGTCGCTCATTGTTTTTTAGTGTAGATTTAGTATTTTTTAAACATTTTTTATAACTCATACCTTTTAAGACATGGAGGGCCCTCTGCAGACCAGCTGAAAGTGCCATTTTCTATCGCCACGACCTCCCCATCTAAAGAAGAACGAAAGGTTGAGGTAAGTGAAGACGGGGCCACGTTCGTTCAACCTGAGCCACGAGCAAACTTTCAAAACAAAATCCCCCTTTTAGTTTTACGTCACTGCAGCCTGGGCGTAATTACAAGTGAATTAGCTTAATCATACAAATTACAGAGCTTGCTTTTTCACAAGCTGTGTTAGGAAGTGTTGACAGATTACAGACAGAGGACTCCAGTGTTTTTCTTTTTTTCCTTTTCTTTCTCTATGAATCATATGTCTGAATTCATACTGTGATTTACATGCAACCACTAAATGGGAACATCCTATAATTACCCTGTCTACCAGTCAGCCAGGGACCCAGGAAGTGACAGTGCACATGATCCCTACAAGGTTGTGGTACTCCACAGATGTAAACAACAAAAGCATGTGGGCTACATATTGATTATGACAGCCTATGATTTTAGGGGGATTTTGTTACGGGGATCAAATTGTGGAAATGGGTGAAACGTAACAGTGCAGATTAGTAGTTTAATGTTAAAGTGTATACATGGGAGGGGCTCCTACCAGAACTCAATGGAGCCTTTGAGACATTGTCCACTTTCAGTTCCTCTGAGCACAGGTACTTTCCCAGACGCCGCAGTGAAACCATAGCCTGAATCAGAGACAGTTGTTAGCTAACAGACCTATAACCACCATATGGGACTGTGAAAAGCTATACCTTATCAGGCACCACAAATGGGAGGAAAAAAAGCATCTTAGAGTGTCACGATTATTAAATTGTCACCTACCTGCATCGTTGTGCTTATAGCGAACGGAAGCTGGCTGAGTGGGGTCTTCAGGATGTTGATCAGTGCCATTGAGACAAACACTTTCTGTGCATCCAGGACATTCCTGTCATCGAGCGTCACGTAGACTCCAAACATGGCGAAGGCAATCTTAGAGAAAAGATGCAGAAATGTTGTATA
Organism: Chelidonichthys spinosus; assembly: GCA_029853015.1. Taxonomy (NCBI): domain Eukaryota; kingdom Metazoa; phylum Chordata; class Actinopteri; order Perciformes; family Triglidae; genus Chelidonichthys; species Chelidonichthys spinosus. The sequence goes on along the minus strand of CM056824.1, from coordinate 16,739,304 downwards.
TGCCGGCAAGGACTTGTGTGATGGATGATAGAGACATAAGGCTGGTGTTATTCTAAATGCATACATCCCATGAAAAGACCGAAATCAAAGACTATACATTAGTCCTTACCAGGAAGGAAGAGGAGTTGAAGGAAGCGATGGAAATGGAATAAAGGATCTGAGACTTCTTCAGAGCTTTGAGTTCCTTTTCTCTGTGGCCCAAAACCTTCTCCAGGAAGGCCTTCTCCCAGGCATAGAACTTCAAGATCTTTATTCCATTCAGGATCTCATTCATCAGTCTGATGCGGCCATCCATGAACTTCATTTGGATCTCCTGTTGACCAGCCAAAGAGGATTTTACGTTTTTTATTATCCAACAAAAATGAACTATCCAAAGCTGAAACTGTGGCACAATGGAAAGACAATTACCAGACCGAAGCAAATACATGCATTTGTGAACATGTGTTTGTCTGTGCTCGTTAGAGCTGTTGTAGTTTTTCCTGAACAGCATAATACTTGCAAGCAAGAATTTATTGCTTGTTACATTTTCTGTGATTTTTATGACAAGGAAACAACAAAGGGCCAGGAATGCGGTCACTGCATTCAACGCTAAGTTCGATTTAAATTGGCATTCAAATTTACAGAGTTGTTTGTTGTTTTTCCAAAGAAATGAAAAATGATGTCTTCCTACTGCCCACCCTTTCCTTTCATTGTTTTTCAAGCATGTTATATGGGGCAGACATCAAAAGGACAAGAGAGAATGTACCATGCAGGCCAAACACCCACACAGCTCTTCAGCCACTATCTAAACCAGCTGTGGCATCCCTGACCTAACATGCCAGACAGACGTCAGGGCTACTGGAGCGAAACGTGTGCAGGATTCCTGAAACTGCTTTTACCTGTAGCTTGCTTCTTTTCTTTGCAATGAATCCGTTGAGGGGGAAAATGAGAATGACAGTAGCGATTCCTGCCAAAGCCGATGGGCCGAGATGCTAAATAAAACAAAAAAGGAATGAAATGATGTCAAGGGCCTTTCAGTTATAATGCAGTTCTGCACACATGAGCGGCATTGTGAAAACATTTGGACATACCTGCCAGAGGAAGAAGAGACAAAGAGCAATTTCAATCGGAGCCAGCCAGACAGCGTTGAAGTACACCACAAAGTCCATGAGCTTCTGAGTGTCTGCCGAGACCAGATTCACAATCTCGCCAACAGTGCAGGTCCTCCTCGCAGAGCTGTTTATCACCAAAGACTGGATTGACAACAAAAGAAGACACTTTAGTTCTCCAATATACATTCACCTTCAAGTTTTGGTACAATCATTCATCTTAGGTTAATAATCATATGCTGTTTTCCTGTCGAGAAGGCATTTAAAACGTAATTGATGTGTTGATAGTGGATAGAGATTTACCCACCTTCCTGTAAACCAAGCCCATAACAGCTGTCTTCACCCTCATTCCCACTGTGAAGCAAGTGTACATGTACTGATGGTTGAAGAGGGACTGGAGGCAGGACAGCAGGAACATTAGAGTGGCGTAGAAGTAGCCTTTCCACAGTGGAGCATCTTCGTCTCTCATGAAATCCAGAAGAAGGCTAGAGGAAGAGATCAACACTTAATCTGGATGTTTGGTTATTTTTAGGGGTCGAAACCCAATATCTTTGTATGATTTCCCCTGGAAAGTAGTGAATGAAACCAATCAAAGCAGGCAGAGACAGGTTACTGTTTTTTTCATTCAGTGTGGGATTATGTGACTTTCATTGTGTGTCTTAAACCAATGGCCGTGAGCGCTGCTGTGGCTGCTGGCTGACTGGTCTGCAGCAAGTAGCTCGGGTTGCACAACAGTGCTCAGCTTGTGGCCGGGCTGCCCTCACACTTGGCCAGCGGTTCCCTTATTGTGGTCCGACAGCATTTCTGCCATTTAGAGCCTCCTCTCCCTCTCTCTACGCCTGTCCTCCTTGCTGGAGCACCGAGGGCTGTGGTTGCGTCTACTTTTCCTGCTCACAGCTCCATGACCGTAATTAACACTTCCACTGATTCTGTGCTGTGCATCAACAACAACATTCCAGTCTGGCTGGTGGGATTGTCTGGCGGGGTCAGCCATGACCTGTTTTTCATTGCTGCCAGCTTCTTGCAAATGATTGAAAATAGGACAATGAAGGTGATAGATAGAGAGTCTATACAGTAAATACCTATCTATCTGTCTAGACTGTGGTATTTCCCCCAATCTGCCAAACCCACATTTCTTCAGTATCAGGAAAATACAATCTTTTCACCTAAATTGGACGGTTCACCCATCAAAACCTTTTTTACTCTAGCCTGGACTGCTGTCCATCCAGGTAATTTCAGTCTGAGGTTTGGAAATATTGGCTGCAGCTTTCCTTAATACAGTGCACGCAATGGCATTTGGTTTGTGGGAATCCGAGCACTGAAAAAGCTATATTTGAAAAACTCAACAACAACAACAACAGATCTATTTCCAAATATAATGACATGGTTACTTGTGATAGCAACCTTCTTATGAGCAGTTTTATTGAGAACATCTTGTTCTTCAAAGCCCAACTGCCTGATTTCAATCTTCCTGCAGAATGAGCAGCACACAAAAACATTTGTGGATTTTCTTATTTTGAGTGCTGTCTGCACCACTAACCAATGCACCAAAGCTTCACCTTACTGGGTTGAGATACAGCTAATAATCTCCAAGCAGATCACACACAACTCTTTTTTTTTTGTCGCCAGATTTAAGTGTTGGTGAAGTCTTACCTGAGCACCTGAGGGATGGCGAACATGAAGGCATCGTGGAATATGATACACAGCGTACCGGTCAGAAAGTATGGGCCGAACTTGCGTGCCAGAGTCCTGAGCAGGAAGAAGCCAGAGCTCTGCTCCTTTTGCAGCTTCCTGAGGAGCTGAGCCTGGTCCTGCAGTCTGCTCCCCAGCGCCACACCCGACGCTAAGGCCTTCTCCTGCCTGTCAGTGGGAGAGAACACACGCAGTTACAGACAAGACATCTGTGTCAGATGGATGATGCTGGCGCCTTTCAAGCCTTTAATATAAAACAGACGAAAATGGAGAATTCGCCAGCAGTAAAAAACATTATTCACTGACATAATTATTGGACTTAACGAGGGATCTTCAAAGTGCTGCATCATATTAACAAGCTTTGACACAGGGCTCATGTCTTCACATTATGGTACTGTCCTCGAGGGCCCTATATTTGGCCCAAAAAAAACCTCTGTTGATGAGACGTCCCGCAACGTTTGGGCACATCGCAATAAAATGGAATGTAAGTCTTTTCTGTGTGAGGATTGGTCTTCTGCTTAAAATTTCTTCATACTAAAAAAAACTGGCAAATAAACATAGAGGAGTAGACAGCCAATCGCAGGGCTCATTTCAGGCGCACAAGTCCATTTACTCAATATGTGTTCAGTAGGCTAATCTGCAGCCTCACCGCGCAGTTCGAATAGCAGTCGACTCTTAGTCTTGTTCACTCTGTCTCCCGACTTCATGAAAGCACAATAACAAATCATCAGTTATGAGCCGTTCTCACTTTTGAAGTTCGGCACATTCATCTGTCCAGTCCTCCTCCAGCTCAGAGATGATCTTGCGTGACGTGTCTTCCTCCCTCAGGGTCCACAGGTCCTCTGCTGCCAGCGGGTTACGGTATCCTTTCACAACAAGCCTGAGAAGAATGATTCACACACATAATCGTCAACTAAAAACACACATAGTACTGTAAACAAGTACAAACTGTCATTGTAGCGAAGTCAGGCAAAGCCAAAAAGGATGAGTTTTTTTTTTTTTGAAGAACCATCTTACCCAGTGAACCACCAGAAGAGAATCTTTGACAGGAAAGAGGCATCTTTCACGGGACAGGGATTCTGCAACAGATTAAAGACCAGACTCAATAAATCTCACACCAAATTTGAGGACTTTCGAGACGTACACGACTTTACGAGAGGCCGTCATTTGGTGGTTGAGGGATGCGCTTGTGAGGAGTGTGTTTGAAGATGCTAATGTGTGTAAAGTCAGGTGGTCCACTGTGGGGAACAGAAGCGATGGACTCCCACAGGACAGAATAAATAGAGTTCAGTGTTATGGCAGGGAGATGACGTCTTGAAGTCCAACGCAGACGGAGCGGAAATGTCTCATCACAAACTGTCCAACAACACATACACACACACACACACACACAGACACACACAAACACACAGACACACACACATAGACACACATCACTCCACCCTGCCACCCCCTCACCGGGGTGTTTGCTCTCTTCATTACAAGTGCACCCGCTCTTCATCCCCTCACTTCCTCTCTTCCTGTGAGTAAGTCTAACCAGAGCGTGGGGTGGAGAGGAGGAGGGGTAGAGGAAGACACACCAAGGATCAACCAATGGGTGTGTCCGCCCCGCCAAACTGCGGCTTTCGCCCTCTCAGCCTCCTCACCACCGACCAAGAGTTTCTCCGGGACTTTTCCAACTATTTTGACGATCATCAGGGGGAAATATTACGTCACGCATCTGTTTGATTGATTACAAGTTCATTTTCAGCAACCTGTCAGCCGTCCTGGATCAACATGCTATTTTCAGTGTGACAAAGTGGCGTCAGTGTCATGTTTGATGGGATAGTGAGAGCTGTATTGAGTAATAACTCTGCTGTTGTGTGGTCAAAGACTCTTAGCAGCGGTCGTGATGTTATCCAACACTGAGGGGAATGAGTCGCATTGATGGTATGCAGGAGAACGACAAACACACACACACACACACACACACACACACACACACACACACACACACACACATATTCACATAGGAAGCCAAAGCGGTGATGTGAGAGTGGAAGGAGGGAGGGGTGTGAATGACATCACTTCCTCCAAACAGGAAAAAAAATTTCTCGACAACAAAAATTGAAAACCACAAGATTGCTGCTCAGGCATTTTTCCTGGTTTTTGGATCAGAGTGGATATTTTTGACGGAAGTGGGTTACATTCTCCTCTGCCTACCTTTTCCAAGACGTTTTTTCCCTCGGGAGGCTGATCAGCGAAACAGCACAGAAAAAGCTGGGCCAGTTGGATTGTGAAGTAGGAGAAGAAGGCAAGGTATCGTACGATGTCGGAAGCAATACCCTGTGGAATAAGGAATCACAGAGTAAGGATTAAAGGTCTTCAAAAAAATTGTTTCTTCAGTTGATTTATGTTAATCTATTTCAAAACTTAGGCTTGTATTTTAACCTAAGGACACAATGAATTGACTTTGTGGCCATGCACACTCTGCAGAAATACAATGTTTTTAAAGGTTTTCAACAGGATCCAAATATTTTGGTTGTTTCACGTCTTTCAACATCGCTAAACAAATCACCATCCTGTGGTATAAGCTGTCATTTATCCCCACTGTGGCTTTGTGTGCAGTTTCACAACAACACAGACATTCATTACATGGCTTCTACATGCTTCCACATTGTATAGCAGAGGATATAGTTCATACATCAAGCTCACAGACACAATAAAGAGTATTTTGAACCTTTAAGCTAAATCAGTGTTTAAACGGTGTACTTTATGTAAATTAAGGGGCCGTTAAAGCGGCCTCTCAGTCACGCTAAGAGCTGTATCTGTAAATAGGGAGATTGTGGTTTCAGTCAATCAAGGGCTGCAGCTGCGATATTAACCACTCAGAGGCTTTTGTGAAATGTAGGTCTTGCATGTTATTCTTGATCTACAGAAACTGTGGGGTTTGGCAGATACATTGTTTACCACTGGGTCAAGGCCACTGCCATTATAGCCAGGCTGCGCAATATGCATGCAGTGGTTCTGCAAGGAAATCAGAGCCAAGGTAAACATAAACGACATTGGAATTGCGGTGGCCCACGGTGCCCAGAAAGGAGATATGAAGGGGCCAAATGGATCGACCACACAGTGAAAAACAGGGTCAGGAAAATGTAGGTCAAGCGACTAAAAATGGCTAAGGGTTGACAAATATGAACTCAGTCAACCAGAGCCATCAACACTGCAATGTGAATTAGACACTTTCTTTCTAAATATTTAAAAATGTCTCAATGCAAAATGTAAATGTGAGCGCACACAGTTAGACAGGGGAAAACTGAGATATGCTGCTAGCTAAACTTTGGTTTTTATTAGTCTATAATAACCATTTATGAGGTAAAAGATGCCTTTTTGCTGTCTCGGATACATTGTTTGCAATTGTACAGGTATCAATATCTATAATACAACATTCTACAAGACATACTGTATAACTAACAACCATAGACTACAAAAAGCTGTCTAATTTAATGCTCAAGCCAGCAGCCGGCTAGCTTAGCTTAGCACAAAAACAGGAAACTGTTAACTGGGCTTTGTCCAAAGGTAACAAAATCCTCCTGCATATTTTGGTATGGATTAAACAAACAGATACGAGTTTGGAGAGAATCACGTTAGCTGTTCCCCCCTGTTTAAAGTTGTAGCTTAGCTTCATATTTAGGCTAACTCCTGGAAAGAAAGTGAAAATGAGTATTTCTCCCAATTGTCAAACTATTTTAATGTTACAGGGGTTAGTAGCTTTACAGTCCTTTCTTTTATTGGTTTTAGGGTGTAGTGAACAGCCCTTGCGCCATCTTATTATAATGTGTTCATTTTAGTTAATTATTCAGGCCAACTTGGACAGTATTTTCTGCAAATCTAACAATGCAGCATACCATTTAACTTCTCTACAACGAATGTTTATGATACGCTACTGTTCACTCCCATAACCAAGAAAAAGACAAAGAAACCGATGGACAGCTCCCATATGAATTTGATTAATATGGAAGTAGATAGCTATACACAATATGGTGGAGAAATATCAAGGTTGTCACAGGTTTATGTGCATGCGTGTGGTTGTATTAAATGAAAACATCTGTGTCTGAATTCTAAATGGCATCGCATTATGTGCGGATGCATGGATTTCCATCTGGCTGTGTTTACAGCAGTGTAGGCCCATAAACACAGCGCTGACGTTCCTCTGGTTTGACCCTGGGCTGCCAATGTCTCACCAGCATTTATCCGAGGGCCATCATTACTCTCCCCCAAGCAGTGTGGGAATGTCACACTGAGGACGATAAAACAGAAATATGGATGTGTGTGTTTGTGTGTTTTTTTTATAGAAATGCAAATTTGACTGCCCCACGGCAGCGCACGCTTAAATAGAAATGCACCCAATACAACAATGATTGCAGTGTCTGACACGGGGCACAGGAAGAAAAACTAAAACTTAAACATACATAGGCTAGACCAGAATTGGCAGTGTCATCCTCCAACACTTGGTTAACTTTCGGGTTACCTTGGGGGATGAAACAGAAACTCATTGCTGACATAGGGTAGAGCCTATATGTCAAGTTGTGCCACTGGAGTCTAGTGTCTAGACCATGGGTAGGGGTGGACTGGATTAGATATCCCTTTATGGTGTTTTGACACTGCAAGTTCACTGAGTTCAAACACATTCATTTTTGGCTGTGAATACCTTTTTTTCCAATACAGAGTTTTAGGATGCTTGGAATATACAGCACTGTGAGTTTGTACATATATTTGGACACTGTGATGATGTATCTAATAAGTGGTATGGTCTAGCATTTTAATCAATAGTCAAAGACATACCTCATCCAGGGCCAGCTGGATCTTTGCTCTGAGAGGCACCAGGGAACAGACCACAGCCAAGACCCAGAACAGGAAGAGAAATACAGAGGAACGACAGCCTTTTATTCTTTCCAACTGGATGATGCACAAGGCCAAGATCTAGAGAGGGACAAAGAGAGACAGAGAGACTTCATTTAAGAATTCCACATGTGGAGTTCTTAGAGGACAGCAGAGGAAACAACTTTATTGCTGAGCTCAGAAAGCACTCAAATCTTAGTGTCAACGTTTTCGGCAGTGGGGGTATAATCGCATAATATGATATAATGGAGGGTTTTTGGACAAAGACACTTGGGATTCTGGGATTTCCTTGGCCTCAGGCACGGATGGGATCTGGCAGACTTCTAAATATAAAATGAATGTATGGAATGCTGCATTCCAAACAAAACTCTATACCATGATGTCTCAAAAATAGTCTGTCTGTCTTTCTTCAAGTCACACATTTGCCATTGAACCACTGCAATTGGTCGCTCTCTGAGCGGTTGACCAAGTGAGACGTCACGTTGTCGTGCCAGCTCATCACCAAGTGGGAAGAAAGTGGGTTTAGGTTTGAGGACCACATTGGTAACTTTGGGATGAGCCACAGTACTGTCCTGTTATGAACTATAACGGCCCAGTAATTATATCGTTTTTTTTAAAATCAACAACCTTATACATTTTGTGGGACGATGTATGAATTTCTGTGTGGAGGTCACGACAGTGAGCATCTTCATATGCTCTGGTGGACATAAACAATATACGGGGTTCTCCTTTATTTGCTGTTACCTTTTATCTATTCTTTTGTTCATTCATTTTCCCTATTGAAGGATGACTACAGACGGACAGGCACTTCCAATCATACCTATGGGGAATTTAGAGTCTCCAGGTTACCTGACTGGATGTTGGAGCCAATAGCAAACCTATAGAGGAGACGCGAACACAAAGACAACATACCAACTCTAAGCAGATGAAGGTCCAACAATTTGATATTGTACATATCAAATCAAGTAAATGAGTAGCCTTTACTTTCATACTTTTACTTGAATAGTTTCCAACACGAGCTGCATCGGTTGATTTTTGGCCACTTGGGAGGAACGCAACAAGCTGTAAACTAAATATTGACTTATTATCACCTAATAAAGTTTATATTGCGAACATGTTGGCATACAGTTACTTCTTTACACATCCAGCTGACATTAAGCAACATCAGCATTCACTTCGAGTCATATTTGTATCCACCTGATGAATGTGAGTCCAATAATCACTCTCCGTTTAGCTCTCATTCAGTCTCTAGTAACTCTGAAGGAAATATGTGACCAATGCTCCACTATGTTCACCAGCTCGTCGCTTACTGTGTTACTGTGTCAACGAGGTTGGGGCCATAAAACCAACACAATGAGCTGAAAGATGCTAAAAAAGTCGCTAAAAGAGCCGAGGGAAACGGCAGAGTCTGTGATAATTCTCTGTGTTTTAAATACTATAAGCGATAAACATAGCATATATCAACATTTCATCCATTAAGAATATTGATAACTGCAGCTTTAAGTTGTATTTAAATAAATCACCAACACTATGATAACTAAAATATACTTTTTACTAGCTAAATATATGTTCCTATAGGGCTCATTGTTTTATTTCCCTTCTAGTTATGGTCAACTCCTGAAGTCTCGTATGGCACTGCACATCTACGTCCCTCAGTATGTCAGTCAACAGCACCAAGCCCACAGTAAGAACATTATGTCCTAAACTGATGAGGTTTCGGCTGCATCAGCCTCAAATCCAAACCTTAACATAAGTGAGGGGATCGTAAAGCTGACCTCGGGTCAGCATCTGAGAGCAAGGACCCTGCTATTCCTAGCCTTCCGCTCTGACTTGCCATATTGCTGAAAACCATCAGCCCATCTGTTTGTAGAAGTCAGTGGGTGGAACTAAGTCCATCACTGAGCCCCGAATCAAAACCCACCTTGTAATTACATGGGAAGTGTGCAGCGCTCGGTAAGGAACGGGAGATTTTACGTCATGGTATCGCTGATTATAGTCAGTGTCGCGTGTGTGTGTGTGCTTTTCATCAATAGTGGCCACGATTCATTCGTGGGCAGAAAACTGTTACCCATACATTAACTTGAGTTGAAGGGCAACAAGTTGTTCTGAGCAACGAGAGCACAGTGTTCCAGGCCTGCACCCAAGGAACGGGTGGTGGCTACAATCAGCTTCAAGAAAATTATATCCTTTAATAAAGATAGGTCTGGCAAGTACATTTAAACGTCGGTGAGAAGCTGTTAATCATATTTAGTAGATGTTTTTTGTTTTGTCTGTCCACATGATCTGATAAATTATCCTCAAAATAAACTTTTTTTTTAACTATATCCCTTGATACAAGAGATGTCTCAGTGTAATTTTTTTTTAAACGTGCTGCTATTTACTCAGGAGTCTGAAAAGACCACAGGTGGGCAAGACTGTCTGACTTGGAGACTGTGCAGGACCTGTATAAGGCTGTAGAGAGAGGAGGCTTTGTGAGTAAAGCTATACAGCTCACTAGTCTACAGTAACCCTTCGTATCTGGACTTCTCCCCCCTCCCTCACCCTCTCTCTACCTCATTGTAATTCTTATATCACTCCTGCTCAGGACAAATTTACATTTTAAACTCGCCGTGCCACCCATGTTGTCAGCTGCTCCCCTTCTTCGGTTTGCCCCTACTCATCAGTTAAGTGTCATTTAAAATCTGCAGAAAAAGGGTGGGATCGATGTCATGAGAAAGATTCAAGGCTGTTTCCATCAACACAAGCCACTGAAAACATTTCTCTGATTGTACACCAGCTCTGATCTTCGATAAACAATGTTCTGGAGGTTATAGTTTAACTCAAGATGTCTGGAGGGGGAAGAGACAAACAACATTTGTAAAGATTAAAGATCTCATCTAGTCTGCACAAATCAGCACAGGTTTGGATATTATGTGTTTTTGACTATGGAAAACACAGCATAGTTAAATGATAAGCCTGTAAAACATCTGAAATATTTTTTGGTTTGTATGTGTTGTTTTCTTTATGACATATGGTCTCTCACTTGCACAGCACCTCCCAATCACATTTTTCATTCTATTGAAACTTTGCACGTACCTACGTATGCGGATTCAACTTCAAATAGTAGCTGATGTCACTATACATGTACTCTGCAACCTGATGAGTGCTGCTCAAATACTGGCGGCGTTTACAGGGCGCTGTAATATTTACACTGCCTGCAACACTATAAATCTAACCCTGGTTATGCATCTTTGCACCTCAGTGTCTGGCCAACTGACTGTACCTAGGCTATATATCCTTTCATTCTCCTGCACATTGACATGAGAGCCAGCAGGACAGAGGCTGCCATTTTCACAAAACCTCTCTGTTACCCAGAGCAACGCATGAGGGATGTCAGACGTGCGATTTGAGCTACAAATCAGTTGCATAGCTCAACAGTTAAAGTGTTTTATACACCATGGATGCACTGGGGCTCTGTAAAACTGAAGCACAATTACATGATTATTTGGCATTCACTGCGTGTTGTGCTTGCAACATCTAATTGCATTACCTCTTAAAACTTGAGCAGGGATAAATTAGATGGCATTACATTTTAATATCACTAGAGACATTTTTTTTTAAGTAGCAAGCCACGTCAGTCATTTAAGGACCAGTCCACAGTTTCATGCTGCATATAGGTTTAACAATTCATTAACTATTAGATGTCAGAGGTATGTTTAAATGGTCTTTTTTCTTTTATACCCCACGCACACTATGTGCACTTAAAAGTGTATTCTTTCTGATAGCCATCAGGGGGTGACTCCTCAGGTTGCAAAAATAAGTGAGATTGTATAGACGTTTATTAGAAAATTACCCTACTTTTCACTTGGTTTATTATCTCAGGAAACATTGTAAACATAAGTTTATGGTCTCAATTGTTCAAGTCTGAAACTAGCTGAGTTCAGGGTTGTTCAGTTTAATCCTACACACTCTCACAGTCTTTTAAACCAAAATCTATGTTGGAGATGGATGCTCATCCACCCTTGATGTGCTGATGCACGTCATGCAGGGTTGAAACTAGGCCCTCAGCTTTTACAGCTCAACAACTAAAATTGAAATAACTTCAGTCTGACAACTCCCTATTTGGACAGATGTGAACGTGTAGGTGAACACCAGAGAAAAATCAGAAAAAAATCACATTATTTACCACAGTCATGCTGCGTATGATGGGGCTGAGTAGGAAGACCATGTGCTGGTGGATCTCCTGGCTCCTCTCCAGAAGGATATAGAAGAACTCCACAAAGCCAAAGGAGGCCAGCAGGAAACCCAACACCTGAGCAGGACAGGACAATAATGGAAGACTGAATGGAGAATATTTACAGTCACATTTATCAGTATAATTCCTCTGTGTTGGTACTGGGTTTCATGTTGAGGAAAAGAAATAGAAATGTTAATGAATTTATTTGTTTTATTTGACAAGAAACTGGCTAAAGTCAGTGTGAAGACTCACCATTTTGGCGGTGCAGAGGCAGGACATTCGAATGCGTCCGGAATCATGGCAGTAGAAGTAAAGGCAGTAGAAAGGCGCCAGCAACCACAGATAGATGCAGGGGACCCACACCAACACTGTGTTCTGGAAACATTGGGTCAGGTCTGGGTTGGCTGTGTACCACGTACGGTTCCAGTCCTACAACAGAGAGGAAGTGACAAAGCCAGATGTTTTTGATCAAGAGAATATGTGAGAGCATGTGAGAGCAAAGTCCAGAGAACTCAGACGTGGTGCGGGTCTCACATTTCATCCATCAGGGCAGTGCAGAGTGAAACCACAGCAAGTCAACACAAAATGTTGTCTGTGCCCAATCTTGACAGTGTGCGAGTTGGAAGGGCCTTCTCTTCCTAAAAGGGAAGGGTCATTTGGGGATTTTTTTTTCTGACCATGTCTCTGGTTTGTTTCCTAATTTGAGTAGGACAATGTAAGCTGTCAACACATTAAAATGTGAGGTCAAGGATTATACTAATAATGAAACCTATAAACAATAAAAGTCCAGGCACTCGAGGTGTGTTGGGCAAATGCTGCCAAAGTTTACGATTATGCAAGAGAAGCAGGATAGGTTGTCTTTAAATAAAAACACCAGGGGCTAAGTGGCTTGTTGTTGTCCTGATTCCCTTGTTTATCACCATACAGCCCTAATGAGGGGCAGGGTGTCTGGCTGAGCTAACGAGGCTGCCCTGCGGAGCCACCACAGGAAGTGGTTTAAGGCTCCTTGCATGGTGGAGTAGTCTGGACCCACTGGTAGAGTCCTATCTGGGATAAGGGAGAGAGGTCACAATTGGTGGCAGCTGCGGGGTCATGATGGTACGTTAGACTTTAGACTGGGAATGGTGGGGGAAGGGGGGGGGGGGGATCGTGATTAATACAAGTTTACCATCACTTGCTACTGTTTCCAACCACAAGGGTCTCAAATCAGGGGTGGCACACATCTTTGCCTGCATCACCACAGGCTCGCTAACATTCCCACACAGCTGGATCTTTATGAGATAGGTGGTTTAGGTTATGTAACGAACACAGCATTTTGTATATTAGTGGCCTCTGTGAACACCGATGTACCAAAATCTGTTCCCGATAAATCTCTCGAGAGGCAGTGTGTGGGCAGCTACTTTCACAGACCCTTCCTACTCCTGCGGTCAGTGGCAGGCAGATGAACGGAACACTTTTATGTAAGAAATCCAACTCTCTCCAAGCACTTTCTTGTGCATTTTGCTCAGGACTTATCCTGTTTCTCACCCATAGCTGAAGTGGTTGCAGTAAACTAGTAGATGCCAATAGCCTGGGTACCGCAAGGTGTCTATTTTTACCTGACAAGCACAGGGATGTGAAAGTTGAGACTTTTACTGTGCAGCAAATCTGCTTAGTGTCCCTTTTTACATCCTCAGAAATTTACTGCTTAAGGAGGTCCAATAAATTAAATTTTGCACCAGCTTGTGAGCAAAGTCTGAACTGAGGACACTGGAATTTGAGAAGACTTTCCTGAAAGTTTCACCTCAACTTTTTAAATTACCGGACAGCTTGATTAAAAAAAAAAAAAAAAAAAAAAAAAAATACTGCTTGCCCATTACAAATGTGTCCATCCTAAAAGCTTGCATGCTAGGTGTTTCTGGACCAAACCTCTTCTGCTATGCTGGATTGTGCATGAACTGTTCAGCGTTAAAGGCACATAAATCCCCATCACTACCCTGAGGCTGTGACCAATAAATAAGCAGTGACGATTTTCTGAAAGTATGTGAAAGGATTAATATAGTTAATAACTGAAAGTACATTGCAGCCAACATGAGATAAAAACATCTGTTAAAACATTGCTTTGTGATGGATGTAATGTGGCTGAGAACACTGCGACTTTACTTTGACACTTGGCAGCGAGAGCCATGCGAGGTAACACAGTTTACTTTCGTTTTCTCTGCTATTGGCAATTGTTTTGAGGTTTTTGCAAGAGCAAAACCAGAGAAAAAGGGTCGTAATGAGAAACAGCAATACAGAAGGGGAGAGAGGAAGAGGGGGGATAGAGGGAAGTTGGGAGTGAGCTCATTCAATAATTTTGGCATTTCAGCTGGATGGCAACCTTAACATTTTCAAGCTGGGATTCTGAATGCGGAGGTTTGCTAATGTACAAGACTAAAACGCTTTCCCCAACAACAGCAGCTCATTCAGTGTGACACATCTCTCTGCCTCTCAGCATTGCATTGTGCTGAGTCACAGAGCAGAGTGACGGTAAATGCAACTCTGACACACATCAAAGGTAAATGCTTCCATTCAGACTTGCTTTAGAATAGATTTCTAATGCTACGTTCAGGCTGCAAACTGAGAAGGTCAGCGTATGGGGATTCTCCTCCTGTAGGCTACTGCTGCCAATCTAACATTTTAGATTACCCCTCACCTTCCTCTTCTAAACACAAGCTTATTACTTTTTCACTAAATTGTTTAGTTATGGACAGTACAGACCTGTTGAAGGCCAATGAGAAGCATAGTTGATAGCTGGCCAAAGAACAGCATGCTAATGTGGCTAATGCTAATTCCTATTAAATCACATGAATGCAGAGGATTAAGCAATTTAACGGTGTTTTGTCATGCACTTTCACATAAACAATGGGTTCTCATAGAGCAGGCTCAGAAAAACTGAAAAACTTTTACATGAGTAGCCTATTTACTCCAACCATCCATATTGACTTTGTTGTGGATTTCGTAACACTAGAAACTTTCCTGACGCACCCAAAATGTCCAACTTTGTATAAAAGAACTGGAAGCGGTTAATCATTATACACTTTACATACAAAAATGGTTGTCGGGTCAGTGAACGCATCACAAACTCACCCACAGGGGGTCCAGGCCGCTGAGTCTGCAAAATGCATCCATCCACTCGCTTGCTCCTTCCTCCCTGGTGCTCCACTTGTTGGGGTCGTTCAGACCTGCTCCTCAAGCTGGGCAGCACACACTCAGTACAAGTGGTGTGTGTGTGTGTGTGTGTGTGTGTGTGTGTGTGTGTGTGTGTGTGATGTGGGGAGAAAGAGTTTAGTATGTGCGTCCTTATTAGACTTTTCCTCTCTGGCAGTAGATGTAGGGTTTAGCTGGTTCCTGCCTGTCTGTCTGGGTGGCATGTGCTGAGTTTATGTGTGAGTGTTTGAGTGTGTCTTCTCCTTTAATAAAACATCTTCTCTCAATGAATCTCTGTTTCTGTCTGCCTCGCTGTTTGACCTGCTGCTGCCTTGAGATCCTGTGTCTTTCTGACTCTCACTCCCGCTGTCCGCTGTTTATGAGTGTGTCTCCTTGTTGGGTGGGTGGAAATCTCTCTCTCTCTCTCTCTCTCTCTCTCTCTCTCTCTCTCTCTCTCTCTCTCTCTCTCTCTCTCCCTCTCCCACATGTGCTGGATTTCGATCAAAACACCACAGCTACTCCCCTCGATGGGATGACAGTCCCACACCCAAGCACACTCCTCCTACTTTCTCTCATTGCCCCTTGTGGTGGAAATTAGTGTATCATTTCCTGGTGAGAAATAAAAGTACAACATTTTAAGTAATTTATTATGGAAGTAATCCAAAAGGATTAAACAGGCTAATAATCATACAGCTAATAGAGAGACTGCAAACAATGTCCAAATAGACAGAATCCTAGCAGAGAGTGTCCAATGAATCTCAGATACCAAAGTTTTAATAATCTTTTTAACACAAAACTTGAAAAAAGTTAAAATAAGGATGATTACAATCAAAACCAAAATCATGCTACCTATGATCTATGCCAATCCTCTGAGAAGGGAAGCTCCCCAGGATCCTGCCCATGTCTGCAGTCCTGCAAAAGGATTCCACCCATGGACATTTCCAATTCTTTAATGCCCTGTTCTGTATCCGATATCACATCGTGAACTGCTGAGGAAGCATCTGAGATGAAAGTGCAACATTCTGTGCCAATGTTTTTACATACACCTCCTTGTGAGGGTTCAAAGCTAGCATCTTGTGAATGTCATGTGTCTTCCCAATACCCATGAGAGTGCAACTATCTCCTCTTGACTCCTATATGCACCATATGATGGTATCAGCTTAGAACCCTTAAACCTAGGGGAAATGGCTCATTTGTGATGTAGGTGGAACGGAGCGAGCTCATTGGATATTATTTCATGGTGAGAAAGTATTAAAATTAACTGAGTTTTGAGTCATTTATCATGGAAGGAGTCCAGAAGTATTAAACAGGGTAACAATCATACAGCTAATAGAGAGACTGCAGAGTCCTAGCAGACCTGAATGTCCAATTTGTGGCCAAGCAGACAATGTCAGAGTAAAACCAGCTGAATAGGGACAGGCTTCTCTCGGCTCAAGAGTCTGACAATGCTTTAACGTTGAGCAGACCCTTTTATACACATGTTGGTGGTCTGTAGACATCGATCTGTTGTTTGTGTAGACCACGACCCTTGTCCGAGACTACGGGGCCCATGTTTGACTAACCAGGTCATTGGTGTTATTTATATTTAAGAGCAAGGTAAAGGGAGGACAGGGAAACTGATGACACAGGAAAATTATAAGTTCAAGCTTCTTAACTACTAATGCAAACCATTTCCATTACACCCCTTACCTCCTTTCTCTCTCCTTATATCCCCCACCTGTCTGTTTGTGCACATACATACCTTTTAAATTTAATCAAGCAGAAAAACAAAAAGTATTTAACCTCCACTGTACTCAAATCCAGGGTATTAACAACCTTAGTCACCATTGTGTGACAACTTTTTTTTGGTGTGGAGCTTCATATATTAGCATGTATGTGTTGAAAACCCTTTGCAAGAGGACACTAGCAGTGGTTTATCATGAGTCATGAAATCATTTTTTTCATGTGTCACATGCATTTCCAAGAATTGCACAAAAAAACTTGCTGATATGGGAAGAAAATGGAATGTATTTGTTAATAAGTCATCGCATGTTTCCTGAAATGTGCACCGTAAGTGGAAAATATCACCAACACTGTCAATGTCAAAGTCTGAGACAAATTTGCCAATAAAGGAACACTGAAGGATATAACATGAACTTGATTGTTGTGGCTGTTTTTGGGCAAAAGGGCAATGTGTGCAAGTCTCACGTACTTGCATAATTGAATTAGAAAAATACAATGAAATCCATTTTATACATGTCTGTCTGTATAGGCACAAAAACAAGAGTGTGTTTCCTTTAAGTTCTTTGTAGTCTGCTGAAAAGCATCATCCAGTGGCGTGATGATGGTCACTCTGGTCAAGACACAGGGGAAAACTTCAGTGCAGCAGCTGTGCAGGAAAGTATGACAGCGTCTCCACTGGGACTAACACCACCGCGGCCATCATTACCGCAGAGAAGAAACATGGAAAGTTCGGCAGGGAGGCAGACCACCACCAGGTCCTGTGTCTCGCCATGTGCAAATATGAGATTATTATTCTTTTAAAAATGAGTCATCACTATTTTTTCTCCTGGCTAGCGCGTGTTTTTAAACCATCGTTTCGGCAAATGAGAATTGTGTAACATGACACATCTGTTTGAATGTAAAAATTCTTTAAAAGTTGGATCCAAATGTGTTTTTTTTGTTTTTTTGCAGTACAATTGGAGGTGAGATTAGCGCAGGAACCCGGAACATTAATTGTGCTAGAAATACTGTAAATAAGTTTGAAGTGATGTTTGTTGGGTGGCCAAGGCCAGGAGGTTCAAAATGTTCTTTTGCTCTCCCCAAGGTTTATCCTGCTGGCATCAACATTAGCCATTGGAGGGTTAAGAGAACATGAGTTAGTGTAATACGGTCTCTGTCAGACAGATGTAAACAAAAAAAAATATCCATGGCTTAACTTGACTATTGTGTTATGTCTCAGTCCCACAGCATGGAGAGTGGAGTGTTGCTACTTCCAAGAAATGGTGCGAAACACCTT
The DNA here is from genome assembly GCA_029853015.1 of Chelidonichthys spinosus. Classification (NCBI taxonomy): domain Eukaryota; kingdom Metazoa; phylum Chordata; class Actinopteri; order Perciformes; family Triglidae; genus Chelidonichthys; species Chelidonichthys spinosus. Next base: position 16,721,261 of record CM056824.1, on the reverse strand, counting down.
ATGTAGTGTACCACAACCAGTGGAGGGGGTGGTGTGTGTGTGTGTGTGTGTGTGTGTGTGTGTGTAGCACAGGCTGCAGTGTTTACAGTCCACTTTTTGACCAAATCCCCACCCCGGGTCCAAACACTCAGAGAAAAGAGACGTATGCATGTCTTCTCTTTCTTTTTTAATTCACATAGCTGACATGCTTGAATCTCTGTGGCCGGGTGTGTTTGTGTTTTCTAATCAGCAGTAGACAGATGACAACATCTGGTGCTTGGCTGCCGGAGGACATTTTTAGGGTATGTGAAAACTTCCCTCGAAAGAGGCCCTGTGAACTGTGGTCTCCCCAGTTGTTAGTAAATGTGCATATATACACACAGACAGAGCTATATATATCACACACACACACACACACACACACACACTGTATATTCAATGTTTTTTTTGTTTGGAGGAGAGATTGTTTAATACCCAACCCCCTTCTTTGCAGATCAGATCCAAGACTCCTCAGCTGATTGGTCCCAACAGCATCTTGAGGTTTGGGGTGTTGCAATCCATCGTGAAGAAGCCGCACAATAGCAACACAAGCGCAAGTCGTGCACATGCACCGAAGAGCAAGCGCTGTACAAACTGCTGGTATAGGCCCAAGACGGGTTAACAAACACACAACCATTTGGCCTGCAAATATGACCAAAAAAAAAAAAGAGCCCGGGCCAGCCCAGCCGATGGCCAGACGGCAGACTGTTTACACCAGTGGGGAGAGAGAAAGCACCCAGCATGGAGCCGATGGGAGACTGGCACTGGAGCAGGGCCACTTGTGGTCATGGCGTGTAGTAGTAGTAATGTGGACCTGGCAGGCGGTGGATGCAGAGGGTGGCTGCGGGGGTGGCAGTGCCCCAGTCATCTCGTGGCGAGGCGGTGGTTAACCAGTCTAGGTCACCTACACTTCCGCTGGCCTCTCTCCCCGGGGGGAAAAACAGTCTAGTCAAAATAATTGTGTCATTTTGGCTTCTTACGTTTGAGCAAGGGGAGACAAATTTAGCAACAGCAAAGCAAAGGGAGGGGCCTAAAACAGATTAAGAAACAAGTGAACAAAATATCTGCTGTTTTTCTCTCTCTTAGCTCTTAAATAAGCAGTCTTGGAATGAGCAGTACAGCTCCAGTGCAGCCTGTAAATTCAGATGAGTCAGCCTACGCAAGCAATTATAAATGGGCTCTGTCTTCCGCTTCTCTCCCTCCTGCTTTTACCCACAATGCCATCTTAATCTGCCCTCGCTGCTTCACCCCGTAGGTGAGACTAACTTTTGATCAGTGTGCTGTGCTCAGCAAGTATACGCTTGATATGACAAGGGAGACACTGTGTGAGTGCTGTGTGATTGTGTGCGTCAGACCTGTTTCCGCAGTGCGTAGACTCCAGATCCGTCTCACATGCCTCTGTGAGAGATATGAGTATTTATCACCTTACTTCCTGGGTACCTGCCGAGGAAGTCATTCATAAGTCATTCTTAAGTCCAGCACAGCTCGATTGTTCACATACTGTTAAAGAAAGAGTTACGCACAGTCCCCAATAAAGTTATTTGAGTGAAAATTAATGAATCAATGTGCATAAAAGAAAATAATTTGGTTATTTCAGACAGAGCTTGCCAGTCATTTCCAGTCTTTACACTTTCCTCAAATGTGAAAAAAGCTCCAAATCTGGCCTTCACCAGATTTTTCTGTGGGCAAATCATGCGCCGAAATTTAGTCAACTTACACAACGTTAGGGGGACACTCTGGTTGCATAACCGGACACTAATCTCCGGCTGACATCTCCAAACCTCAGACACGGTAAAGATGCTCTTTTTCCTCTCAGACAGCAGATGGCTTGCCATCGCTTTCTTACTGCCCTGGAACCAGAAGGTGTCTGAATAAGACTGTGCTGTGATTACCCTTCAGAGGAAAACCATGCGGGATGACAGCCAGCCAGGGAAAGACAGAAGTGGTGCGGGATTGGTTTGGAGCTCCCAGACAAACACTGTAAATAAACACGTCAACGTCAGTTATTTTTTGCATTTATTGTGCTTACGGGTTTAAAAGTATGACCCAGCCTATCGGAAGGCGTACTTAGTTCCATGTCAACACGGAAATAGCTTTTAAAAGATTAGAAAAATAGTTAAATTAATCAGGCTTCTAAGATGACTGTCTTGGCTGCTTTGATATAAGTCCAATGACTTTTAATAACACCATGGAAAAGAAGAGGAAATGCAAAGCAACTGTCATCACTTCCATCGTGAATGTTTCCCAAAAATAATGTGTTTTCCACTTCCTCTTGAGTTTCATCACTGATTCACAGACTGACAGACCTGTTAAGCAATGCATCGGCCATCATCATAAAAACGTCTAACGCTTTTAGAATAATTTGTAGGCCCTATTTTTTGGATGCTAAGCCACAGGCACAACATTGGTTAGCTGTGTTTAATGTGTTGGCCAGTGGTCAGTTATGGTTGGGTCTGACCTGCCTGTGCCACACAGCTGACTCAGCCACAGTCCAACCAGGTTTAGACTCTAAACAGAGGAGAGATGAGGGATGTGAGCCAGGAGGCCACAGCATAGCTGGAATCTTGCATCTGCAGGCAAGATTCACTCTCATACTGCATATACTAGCCAATCCATCCATCCATCCATCCATCCATCCATCCATCCATCCATCCATCCATCCATCCATCCATGGAAAATCAATCCATCCATCCATCCATCCATCCATCCATCCATCCATCCATCTATCCATGGAAAATCAATCCATCCATCCATCCATCCATCCATCCATCCATACCTCCATCCATCCATCCATCCATCCATCCAGCCATCTATCCATGGAAAATCAATCCATCCATCCATCCATCCATAAACAAATACAGCTTTAAAACTTTCTGGAAAGTCGGTGTCAAGATTAGTTGTCCGTTTACCATGGACACTGCAAGTGTATTAATGGTTTCATAATTTAGCTTATTATATCCTTAACAAGGGATGCACTGCTTTGATCATGACCTGGAGCAGAATGCTTCTAGCTTATAATACAATTGATCTCATTGTTGTTACAAGGATCAAATTAGCAAGTGGATAGAAAACAACCTCTTATGTAATCAGCTGAAATTTGTTTGGAAATGGAAACTCCCACATTCACATGAAATCATTGAACTTGCATGCAACATCAAAGAAATTTGTGATGGATGTTTTCCCATCTATCTTTCGGAGAAATTGCTTTATCTGCTGGAGCCACTGCCCCAGTTTGTGGAGCCGCGAGTGCTCCGATTCCTCCGGTACCACTGATGCCTTTACTCTCCACATCTTCACTAGCTCCTCTTTCAGCCCTTGGTAGTTTTCAAGCTTCTCTCCTTCCTACTTCTTGATGTTGCTGTCGCTTGGGATAGCTTCATCTGTCAAAACTGCTGTCCTCTGTTGTTTCTCCATCCATCCATCCATCCATCCATCCATCCATCCATCCATCCATCCATCCATCCATCCATCCATCCATCCATCCATCCATCCATCCATCCATCCATCCATCCATCCATCCATCCATCCAAGCATTCATTTGTCTCGTGTAGCATCAGAGACTCAGGGGCCTCAGTTTAACCAGGCAGGCCTTCGGAGTAAACACTGTAAACCAATTACTTTAACAATGCTTAATAGGATATTGTGGCTTCTCTCTAAACTCAAAACAGACCTACTTCTACCCTAAATAGCAGCAAGTGGAAATCCATGGTACAGTCCCCCGTCACTAGTTGCCCAATAACCTGGGTGACTGGCTCCCCCCTTAATAGAGCCCGGAGCCTGACTCCCACTCACTCTGGCATCTTGTGACGTATGGAGGCACCAGCTCATCACGAGTTACCACACTGAAGTGGTAAGACGACCATCAACAAAAACAATTCCTCGCCTTTTCACTTGTGGATTGTGGGCCGAACCCCTCTAAAAATATCACAAAGAAAAACTGAGGGGGAGGCCTGGATTGTGGTTGTGACATTTATTAGGGAATCATCCACTCCCTGCTCGCTGTAAAAATATTGTCTTTTTTCAGGGTGGAAAACAAATGGGATGAGTACAATGTGGTAAAGTCATGTCCAGCAGATTTTCTACCATTGGGCTGCTGTTGTTATATCATATTTCTACGTCACAGTGCAGCCACAGCTTTAATTCTGGTCTCTTTCACTTCTTATTGGGTGTCTTTTCAGATTGCCGCCAGTTGTTTAGCATTCATTTGAGTCATGGATATTTCACAATAACAGCAACAAAGAAAGTTAACATGTGCTTGCTAGTCACCATGCATCCCAGCAGCACCTAAGTGGCAAAATGACCCTGAAACTGTTTTCATCTTCATGCTTGAGTGAACAGCATGCTACCCATTGCATTTACGTCCAGTCATTAAAAATGCTTGGAAAACGAGCACCATATGTTAAAGTAAAGCATGTATCCGCCCCAGAATTCCACAGTAGCCCTCGTCACTCGATGTCCTGTTGCAAAGTCATTTGTACAGTATGTACTCAGACACTGGCAAACCCGCAGTTCGCGGTAAATCAGAGAGTACAAACACAACTTCCGGAAAACCATTTGGGACAGCAAAGGCAAGGCAAAGAAGGCCACATCCTGTGGCTAACAGGAAATACTGGTTAAATGACAGGTTTGCATAAATGAAGGACTGCTTGGCTTGCCATCACACCCTCGAAATGGATTGTTTCCCTAAATGTATCTGCCTCTGTGTTCAAAATCAGTGCAAATGTGAAAACGATGATGCCTCGATCCTAAGCTAGATATAACAACGGCTCCTCAAAAAAAGAACAGTTTCTACATGCTTTTTTTTAGCACAACTTCTTTACATAAACTAGATGGTATGCCTGGGCTTGCCATTGAGGTACATCTAATTTCTGTTGACGAGGCTGTAATGTTGACTCATTTTCCCGAGCTTGTTTACACGCTTCCTTTTACCAGTCTTGTCTCGGGCGGGCGGCTGTGCATGTGTTTTCTCTATTGGCTTCCTATCTGAAATAGCAGTTATTATCCAACTGCTTCATTCAGAAATCTCTGCGAGTGTCTTGATGAGGACTGCTTGAACACGCATGAGATTTAAATTCCCCTACATTAAGGAAGATATTTAAACATTATATCCCATTCCTTTGGTATAAATATATATATATATTATATATATAACCAAAGGAACACTGCCAGACAAACAAGGGCCATTTAAATTGTACCAGACGAAGCTAAATACACTCTCCAGTGTCCATGAAAACAGGCGGTTTAGAGTGTGATTTAACTAGGTCTGTATGGTGCACTAGATAGATTTTCTAGTGTAAACAATTCAATAATGGAAGTGAAATCACTTTCCTCTGGTTTTAATCTTTTACAGCCTCTATAAAAAAGGGTTAGGTGGTGTTTTTTATGAGACTTGGGGAATTTAAATCAGAAAATGAATCTCTTTTTTGTACTATTTTATGAGACATCTTGCCTTTTCCAGAGGGATACCACCAAACCATAAAATGGTTGGCTTTTTAAAAAATGTTGCATAACTTTAATTTCTTTCTTTTTTGTAACAATTTGGGTTAACTAACTATTGTTTTCGAGGGAAATACCATACCGATTTTTTTATTGGCCAGAACAGCTGTACCAGTATTTGTGAGTTATATCAACAATGCTCCTCCAAGGTCGTAAATAAAAGTGACGTGCGATTCTGGTTGTGACAGCCTGGGCTCTCCAGGCCATCTAAGGGCACTTTCACGCTGCTGATCTTGCACTTTGACCTTCCAATAAAGAAGGTCAAAACCACAAGCAATTTTACAAGGAAAGATAATAAAGAGGACTACAGCATGACCTTTCAGGATGATTATGGCACCAGAATCAATAATTCTGAAATACAAAAAATGTGCAAAATGAATGCAGCAAGGACAGAGGCCAATCACTTCAGATGACAGCACCATATTTAGCAGGCTATTGTTTTTCCTGTGTTCTTGTGCATTTCCCCTGGGTTTCTACTAAAAGTCTAAAACTAACTAGTTTTCATGGAATGGAGCCTTTTCCTAAGGTGTGACAGTGAATATGTCCTGGGATAGAGGCCAACCTTCAACTGTGACCCTGAATTGAAGTTGGATGATATAGAATAGTTATTTATTGAGCATTTAACTGTACTGGTGGACAGGGCTGGCCCATGGCATAATTGAGCTGATGATGTCCTCAGGGTTATTTTTCAGGGATATATATGGTTAAAAGGCATATATTTTAATTCCAGTTTGAGATACGGGACTATTAAAAAATGTTCAAAGGGCACAAACTGGGGGGTTTGGGGTTTGAAAGAAAAAGGCATTGACCATTTTTAGAACTTGACCCATAGTCAGGATTGATATCTTAGCCCTTGCTCTTTCAAAATTGTCGGAGAACTCCTTTAATTCACGTTATTTTTACCCTGGGCCTTTTTTGAGCACTTTTAGCCATCATGACAATAAAAACTTTCATTGCTTTCTTCACTGTAGCGCTTTACATAGCTGTGTGAGAAAAAATGTCCCCCAATACACAATTCCACAAAGGCGTTTGAAAGTTTCCAGTTTGACGCGATGGAGACATTGACCCTAGAGAGGAAAATATCATCCGGAACTCAAAACAGGCTATGACGGGCCCCCGCTCATAAAGCTTTGAACCAAATTCATTCTTTTCTGTAATTTAATTTGAGGAGATGGTTGTTGAGAGCAATATTACGTGCTTGAGCGCAGACACTGACGCATGTTGCTGTCATATATTCTACATCTGGGTAAATAAGGCATTTTTTACTTAAAATCATACACGCCACTCACACACCCACACACACGAGCTTCGGGTGTCCCACCACACCAGTCGGGGACCAAGCGAGACAAGACCTATCATGTCTCCTCTTAGTGAGAGCAGACATTGTTGACTCACTGTAGTCTCGAGGCGCTCAGCCTGTGTCCCACCACAGCTATGCACTGTCTGACCAGAGCCTCGGAGCAAGGGTGTGCAGACTCACACATTTATGGATGCATGCAAACATTACACAGACACACATCCATACAGGTAGACACATACATGTGCCAGTTCTCCAGCTCTGTGGTTTGCTCTTTAATCTGCTCAGTCACAACGCACTCCCGAACAACCTCTTTTCTCTTTCCGTCCTCCAATTACGCTACCAAAGTTAAGACCTAACCGTTGATTATTCCATATATCTGTTATACAGTAACTGGAGAGGGCGTGTTTGCGCTCTGGTCATAGACGTTACACCTGTCAGACACTTCTACAAAGGCTTTCTGAAAACCACCTGTGTTGAAAGGTTCGCTTTTCCCTCCTCAAATTCTCCAACCTTCCAGTGTGCCAGACACACTCCAGTCTGCCCACAAACATCGAGCCCCAGTCTCAAACTTCACATAAAGGTCCATTAGACCTGAGATCATGGGGAATCAAGTGAAGGTCAGTTCAGGTATTCATACCCCGACTCCTCACACCCATGCCTGATTTTAACCTGTTACAGGGCCGCAGTCAAAAATGTTCTGTAATTTGCTGCACTGTGTACTCTTTTGCCTCGACTAATTACTGCGCATATAGTAGGCTATAAATGAGCCAGGAGAACCAGAAAACAAACACTATTCCTGGACTGGAATAATACTGGACCCAAGTTTTCTGTGTGCAGATTATGAATTATTTGACTAAACACAATTTTATTGATGAATGTGCACCATGCACCACAATATAAAGTAACAACAATGAAGGTCTTAAAGGTTTTCTGTAGATGCTGCACATCCACAACGTTGGTATACACATTAAAGCAGCTATAACAAATTAATCAAAGTGAAAGAGATGTGAAAGGGGCTGCTTGTGGTGACAAACCAACAGAGAATTATCACCTAAATGTGCAGCTTTCACTCGGCTCCACAGGGCAACAAGTTTAGCTGCCTGGGCCGTAACGTTGCTGTTTTGGTTCACCCTCACAGCTCTTAAAGTGTCACTTTCAGCCGCAGCAGGCAGCTGTTTTTCAGCAAAGAGAGTCCTAAAATCCACTGTAAACTACCTGACTGACAGATACCTGGAGCTTTGGGGGGGGGGGGGGGGGGGGGGGGGGGCTGTTTCTAATCCAGTCTGGCTCACACCTGAGACCTGCTAAGGCAGAGAGAACAAAAGCACCCCCACATGTGCAGCCACACATGCATAGCCACCCACAGTCAGTCAGACAGATAGGGAAACACTTAACCGGTGTCTGGCCACAAACACACATACAGACAAACCCGACACACCCCGCCATTCACTGTCCTGGCCTTGTTTACTCATGACCATCACAGCTCTGCAGCACTCAACCCCATCATTCCACAGATTTTTAAGTCCCCGCACTGTTTTATGTGCTAAGTAGAAAGACTTGTTGTTTTTTCAAGGACAGGAGTCATACAAGCATCACTATATAATGTGACATGACAGTGACAGATAATGGGGCACAGAGAAAACAAACACATCAAGTATTTAATTAATTTTTTTGGTTTTGGTTATTTTTTATTTGGTGAAATCAAATTTTCCTCTGTGTTTTTTTGGGGGTCACACTGCAGCAACACATATTTGAGTGAAACTGAAACGCTAATGAAAACTGGGAACAAATGGTGTTTACGTAACTTGCCTCAGAACGCCTGTATCTCTGCAACGCTCCTATCTGATTGTGCAACACACTCCCTCCTTTTCTTTTGCTTTATTGTCAGGTTTGGTCTTACAAGAATAAACAAAAAGATGCGCTTATGATTTGTTTGACACAGAAAAGTGTCTGGCCATAGGTTAATTTTCTGTATATACTTTATTCTTTTGAATGCTTGGTTTCCTCCCATAGGCCAAAGATATGTAGACCAGGTAAACTATGTGAACTCCAAATTGCCTGCTAAAAGTGTGAATATGTTTGTGTCGTGTTAAAGCCCTGTGACAGACTTTTACTTCTTCAGCATGCTAAGCCTCTGAACCTGCACAGCAAAAAGGCAGCTATAGGGAGAGTCATACATGAGTATAGCCTACAGTAGATCCAGTTGGAAAGAAAACATTAAGAATGAGTTCTAAAAAAAATATACAATGCAAAATGTAATTTATACCAATTTTACTTCACTTACTGACCCCATAACTGTTTTAATGTGTCTTAGTGAGTTATTGTCTCTCATTTTTTTAAATACTATTTTGTATTATTTAAGCATACTTCTTTTACCCAAACCGAGCTGCATGAGCCTTTGAGCATATCTCAAGTCAAGCTGCACATTGAAGGAACCTAATGCCATCTAGTGACAAACCCTGGATCTGCATAGACATATTTTTACTAGGAATTATTTGACACACACACACGCGCGCACACACACACACACACACACACACACACACACACACACACACACACACACACGCACACACCCAAAAGAAGAGACAGGTAAGACAAATGAGTTTTACAGACGTAAACCATTACAATGATGTGGGTTTGATATTGTGTGCCCTGCTGAAGCTCATATTGGTTAATACTGTAACATTTATGATATTTAATAGTTTATCATTATTATATATATAATATATAAAATAAAGAAAATCTGCACAGGTCAGAGATATTTTGAACTACGTATAAGGTTACGAACACACACTTTCTGCCTTGATAAAAAAAAAAAAAGAACGGGGGAAGGGGAGGGGGCTGGTTCAGGGTTGCGTAAGTCGTAACGCGGTTACGTCATATGTTTGCGCCATGTCCACCTTCTGACTTTTTCAATGACAGTTTGCACACATTTTTCATTACTTTGACTACACGGATAGTTAAACAATAAAGTGCCTACCATGCACAGAGCCGCACATACAGCTATCTATAACTGGCCTAACACTGTCGGACCGGCGATGATTCGTCAGTGTTTAAAATGCAAAGGTAAGTAGAAGGCTAGTAGCGACAGCTACGAGCTAACGACGCTAAAATGCTAAAAACAATATTAATGTGGCTGGGATTCATACGGAGTCGGCGTTAACTAAGTTATGCATTCGTTTCAGAGCTGCCGTTCTTTCCGTCGTTACTGTATTAAACCTGATGTAATGGCTCACAGAGTAACATGAACATTAAGGGACATAACAGACTTGTTAGCTACGTTAGCTTAGTTTTAAGCGAAAAGCGTCTGACCGGAACACATTTTTCGCATTTTCCAGGTTTAACAAATGTTTAAGCTCCCAGTATAGATTCACTTTAGCCTGTCCTTTATGGCCTCAATGTCATTACGTGTTAGTAATAGTGTTGTGACCATAGCCTGTGTTATGACAGTCCCCCCACAGCTGAGCTCACGGGCTTACAGTGTGGTCCCGACGCCTTGCGACAGCGAAGAGAAGGAGATGCTGGACCGAATGCTGCGCGTGGACCACGCGGGCGAATACGGGGCCAATCGCATCTACGCCGGCCAGATGGCAGTGTTGGGTCGATCTAGTGTTGGACCTCTCATCCAGGTTTGGCAGGGTGGCTTTGAAGTAGGACAGCAGTCTGCCCACTTGCAACGATGTTTACTGGACTTGTAGGATGCATAACTGACCCATGGGACCTGCTCCAAATATATATTTTAAAATTGTTCAGTATACACAAATAATGTAAGAAACCCTCAGAACAATATTACCAAAGAGACTGGTTTTCTACAGAAGGGATCCTAATGGATGAGACCAGAATTTTCCTGTTTCGTACAAATATATGAAATCCACTCTTAACTTTGATTTAACACTAATAAATGTTTATATCTAATAATAATAATAATAATAATAATAATAATAATAATAGGGTGAATCAGAAAAGTTATGAGTATTTTCACATTATCTTGCCTAGTGTGACTTAAATGTTTCATTCAAAATTATTATTATTTGACAGTGGAAAAATACTTGTTTCTTTGATGGATTTTGATCCTCAAATAGTGTAACTATGAATTAAAGTAACAACACTAATGTTCATGCTTTTCTTTAGGAAATGTGGGATCAGGAAAAGAAACACCTCAAGAAATTCAATGAGATCCTGGCTGAGAACAGAGTTCGCCCCACAGCCCTGTTACCCCTCTGGAATGTTGCTGGGTTTCTATTAGGTTGGTGCCACCCATACACAAACAGCAGAGTTTATACATTCTTAAAATAACAAAATCGTTTATAACAACAAAACATACTGAATGCAAAGAATAATGTTTTCTGATGCAGTACTGGATTGGGATTACTTTTTAAATCTAGTTTAGTTTGTGTTGCTTTAGATTATTATCATACTAAGTTAAAGCTGTCTTGTGTTTATGGTGCGTTCGTCCACCCACATATAAGAAGTGTGTAAAGAAGTTATTCCAGTTTTCTGAGCTTGATGCTTATTTCAGCAGTTACTCTTATTATTAAAACGTGTTGAATTTTATTTGTTTTCAAATCGGCTCCAGGTGCGTCCAGCGCACTACTGGGAAAAGAGGGGGCCATGGCCTGCACTGTGGCGGTGGAGGAGAGTATTTCAGAGCACTACAACAGCCAGATGAGAGAACTGATGGAGAAGGACCCGGAGAGGTACACTGAGCTGTTGCAAGTGAGTCAGCCACTGTTTTCCATGTAACTCTGTCACTTACATTGGCATCATGGTGCTACATAAAAGATGTGAATGGGGGTTTGTCATGCGTTTGTGTGCACATATTGAAAAGAACAGTAATGATGAATGTTTAACATGCTCTCGTAGGGAAGACAAATAAGATATGGCTAAGTGGTAATTGTGATTGTATATACAGTAAGTGATGAGCTGAAGGTGTTCTTCAGGACAAATCCAGATTGACAGTCACAACAGTGAGGTTATAGCCTCAAAGAAGCATCAGTTTTTGATTTGATATTTGGCTTTCATGCATGCTGCACAACCGGGTTGCCTTTAATCATTGGGATGAATGGTGGGTGGGTTCATATTTTTAATTTTACTGTTATGGAGCAGGTTCAGGTTTCAAATTGTCAAAGTATGATTTTTGACAATTTTTTTTTTTTTTTTTTTCCTGTTTGCCTCCACTTATATCACTACGTGGCTTTTGAGACTTGTTGCTGGGCATTGTTCCAGCAAACTATGTAAACAACAAGACCATTTTATAAAAGATGTGCTCTAAAATAAACAGCAAACATCCTTATTGCTGACCTAATGAATGTTATTTTAATAGGTTATAAAGGAATTCAGAGACGATGAGATGGAGCATCATGACACAGGATTGGAGCATGATGCTGAATCGGTAAGAATATTTTACTTCTCTTTCACTGCACAATGTATACATAAAATAAGTACAAAATATAAATATCAGTAGACATTTATACTAGTATTGAACTGTTTTTGTAGTTTTTAATTAATGTAATGTAAAGTAAGACAATGTAATGTTTTGTTTTTCGTTTTAGGTACCCGGATACTGGCTACTAAAAAATGCAATACAGCTTGGCTGCAAAGCAGCTATTTATGTTTCTCAGCGCGTTTAACGTTTTTTTGTTCAAATGAATTGAACATTTCACTGATGTTTGATTGATATATTGATACGTTTCTATAAATTATTTGAATGGCAGTTTGAATTCTGCTCCACTTTAAGTGCTTTGTCATACTATTACCAGATTAAAAGTATTGTATACAAACATGCATTTGTACTGCTCTGTATAGTGTATCATACATGGACTGCTTAGGTAAATGGTCATTCTCTACACTGGTATGTCAGTTTAAAAGCTAATTAATTGGAACATTGATGGAAAAACCCCTTTTTCGTCAGTGATGCAAAGAGCTATTCCAATTAGCTAATATATATGATTGTTAATATGTTAATAATCATATGTTATTAATGCATGATCTTGTCCCTGCCAGAGCACCTATGAACAATTGACACAATCTTACGTTGGCTGTTCACCGAAAGATATGAGATGTATAATGAGGACGTATTGTTATGAGCTTACACAGCCATCATACCCTTCAACAGACTCTCCTGTTTCACATGTAATAGTTCATATATCAAGCTGAGCAATGCCTTGTCATCCTGGCCTAACTGCTAAGCGCCCTCACACAGCTGTTCTGGGTACATTAGGTCACTGAGAAAGAGGGATTGACAAGAGGCCCCTAATCTATTAGGTCTTTCAGCAGGCTGAGCAAAGTGTTCGTTCTCCTCTGAGTCGATATAAGTTTGTCCTGACTGTACATTGAGTACTGACCCAAGGCCTTTTACCCGTGGTTTAGCCTTTTCATGCACTGGGGACATGCTGATGCAGTGATTTATGGCCAGTGGTGGGGGCTGATAGGACTCAAATCCTTTGATGGCAGTTTGTCTCTTGGCTCTAGCAGACAGCATGTGGCAAAATTGAAAACCTTATACCATACAATATATGTGAACATATGGGTGACGGATTAAAGGAAAAGCCAACAAAATGTATCAAGGGGTTTTGCCTGCACAAGCTTCCAGAACAGCATCAGTCTACTAGTCTGGAAACCTGGAGTGATTAAAAACCCCATTCTTCCAAAAAAATATTCCCTTATTTGGTGTTTTGATGATGTTAATAGGTGTTCAATCTGCAACTATTCTGATGATCTGATAATAGCTTAACTCATTTTTAGGCGGTGGGTTTTCAGACAATTTAGGTTTCATGGTTCGTTGATCTAAAAAAAAGGCAGACAAAAAAGTGTCGGAAATATCTCAACGGCCATCAGATGGACTGCAGTTTAATTGTGTTCATGGTCTTCATGGGATGAATCCTGATGCCTTTTTCTGTAGGACAGCACCACCATGAGGTTCACATTTGTGGTTTTAAGTAAGAATGCACCAATCCGACTGGGCTTTGGGTATCGTCTGGTAGGTATTGATCTGATACCAGTGATTACCAAGTAATACGCTGTATGCATCATTGTGTAGAAGAGACTGGAATCCTTTATGTGTCAAACCAAATGTAACAAATACAGACATATATACAGATATATTCTGGTCTCCGGTGTCTGTACTGAACGTGTCTCAGGGAGTTGAGCTGTTATTGACCAGGTTCACAGGCTCTGATCTATTTTGCAAGTATGAGGTCAGAGGAGTTATTTTAGCTGGGGTTGGTTTGGATACCAGACCTGACCTCAAGGGTTAATGTGTTGAATGGCCTCCAAATAAGTCCTTATTTGCTGGCAATCAGCCCAAGTAGATGCGAAGGTTTACAAGCTCATTCCCACCATGTTTGTTATGATGACTGTATACTCTTTAACCTGAAACCTGGAATAAAATGTTGTGCTTTGCAAGTCCAGTTAAGTAACCAGAGACTTCTCTTATTAGCATTTCAGTCAGGGAATGACATCAAGTGATAATCAACAGTTAGTTCAACTGTGTGAGGGCTACCTCAGGGTAGTGAGTTATTACATAATCCCTTTCATTTGTACTAATAATTTATCAAATTATTGAAAATATATTAAATGGTTAGTTTTGCTCATCACAACCAGTTTGCAACTCCGGATATGAAAAGTGAAGCCAATGCAGGACAGCCTTAAATGTGCCTTAAACTTGCACTCTTTCTTATAGCCAGTAGGGGGCAACTCCTCTGGTTGCAAAAATAAGTCTAATTGTATTGAAGACAAGACTGGCGGCCTGTCCAGGGAGTACCCTGCCTTCGCCCAATGACAGCTGGGATCGGCTCCAGCCCCCCCCCATGACCCTAAATACAGGATAAGCGGTAGAAAATGGATGGATGGATGGATGTATTGAAGACATTGGAAACATGAGTTTATGGTCTCAATGTCAAGTTCCAAGTCTTCTTCTTTACAACATGAGTTTAGTATAGTAAAGAATTTAGTAAACTATGGTCCCATTTGGAGAAAAATAGACAATAAAGCAGGGTATGCTTGAGGGCGTGTCTACAAATGAGACCACATGTGTGCTGCTACAATCATTTCTACATTTTCCAAGTTATAACAGCTTACCTGCATTAAATAAACCAGAATGTTATTGTCTTGTGTTCATGACTAGAACAAAAAGCCACAGATGTCACTTCAAAAGTCACAAGAGGGCACCCCATTATGCACAAGCAATATGAGACAGTGGGCAGCTTTGAAAATCAAAGGTAGAGGATCAGACAATCTCTCCGCCTCAGATTAATAGTGTTGACAGTTTTATAGCAAGGTGCAACTGTTTAAATAAAGCAACAAAAGGACAGCTCCATCTGTAGCACCATTTTAGTTGACGAAATAACCCGTAAATAAAAACCGGAGTGATGACTCGGTGAATATTCAGATCATCAACTTTACATCCAAATTAGCTGACAGTGTGAAAAAGATGTGCTACATCACTTGTTGTTAAATCATTTTTCATTTTAATTTCACTAGAATTCTGAAAGTTTCTTTCTGCGTCCGTCTGTGTCCATCAGGAGTTCATGCTATCTGAGAATCACTCAAAGGAATCTGCTGAAACTGCCGATGAAGAAATTGGCAAAAAAAATCTGAAAGGGCAATAAAACTTTACTAAACTGGGACTGTTTTGCTACCCATGAATAAGTGCGGTTGTAAATTTTGAGCTGCACAGATAAAAATCCTTCTAAGTCATAAAAGCTTTCGGATACAGATTGTATTGCTTCTTGGCTTGGATACTTCCAGACTGTCTGTCAACAGGCCTTTTGGGAGTTTATGGTAACTAATATAGAGCATAAGGTACATCTGGAGCATTGAGAGGCCTCTGTGGATTGAATCGATAGTGTTTCACTTTAGATCCATAAAACAGTACTGTGATAATGATAGTATTCTTCCCATCGGCCCCTTTAAAATGATGGAAGAATCAGAACAAAAATCTCCTGTTCTGTGATAAAATATGGCTGTATTTATCCATTTGGGAAGTCAGGCTGGAAGAAGAAATACAGCACAAAAATGAAGGCTCAGTAACAGAAGACACATTATTGCTCCCTTTTCATGATGTACCCATCTTTGTGCATTCATAGGAAATGCTTTTATTCAAACTTACTCCAGCCATGTGCTTTACATTTATATCCCATTGTAATTCATTGTCCTCTACAATGTAAACAGCTTTCTTAATCTTCGACCATAATGTTAAATCAATTTTTAATCTGTTACCCACTTTGGCAGGATTTCAAGGAATAGTTCAAGATTTTGGCAACTACAATTATTTGTTTTTTTGCCAAGCAAGTAAGCGTATTTTCCAAAATGTCTTACTATTGCTTTAAGGTACTGGTAGAATAGTATGCCGATACGATATGGCTAATATATAGTGATAGTATGTTATATCTGATGAGGCCATACAGTTAACATAGATGCTAGCTGTCATGTGACCATAAATTGTATGTACAAATGACTTGCATACTTATTAGAGTATGCATTGCCTTGACCCTTTAACAAGGGGTTCCCAGAAGTGAGGGGTCATTAACTTGAACTGACTCACTAGAGCTTTTCATATACTTTTGGTATTTAGCAGCACAGGCTGAAAAACAGCCACACTCAGACAGGTGACTCTATAAATAGTAAACATTGTCTATAAAAATAAATGCCTTCAGAGTGATGTCACTGTGTGTTTTAGATTACTGCAATAAACATTGGAAATGGTGTTCATGGTTTCACAGTTTTCCCCCGCCAGAGTTTCTCATATAAGTTAATATATGTTAAGTAGTCCTGCAAGGTGCATGTACGAATGTCCACGTGCATCTAACGACTTAGTCCCATGACACATTTTAGGGTGACTGAGGGGTGTGTGGCCTGAAAAGAGCTGTGACCACGTGTCCGCATTTCTTCACTACACATGATGCAAAGGGCTGACATCACTCCAGCTGGAATCTGTGATTTACAGCCTGCCACACAGTGCCATCTACCAGGCATTTTGGAGAAAGCAAAAACACACCAAGGTCAGTCTTCGTGGAACGTTCATCATTACGACAAATGTAATCTTGAAGAGGCACCATTTTCATCATATCATCACAACTGTATGCAGATGATAACCACAGCTACTAAAGTGATAAAACAACCATCATGTGAGAGATATTTGGCAAGAGCATGTATAATCAGGTTATGCAGGTTTTTAGCAGTTTGGTATGTAAAATATAGATCAACAAACTACGGACCATGATGCAAAATGAAAGGACTCTTATGCGAGGACCTCTAATGTAGATGTATCTCTGCATGTGCATGTGACGAGTCATTGCTACAAATCACTGCTAATCCATTAGCAAAATGGTATGTAGACACATGTTCTGTCTGACCCAGTTTTCCAGTTTTCATTTATCCAGTGAAATATCTCAATATGCACTGGAAGGATTGGCACAAAAATGTGTATGGCATTCCCAACGTCCCCAGGCAGCAATCTCCAGATCTGAAAAGTGAAGCCAAAGCGGAAGTGCCTCAAACACGCATTCTTTCTAATAGCCCTCTGCCCTTTGTCACTTCTGGTGGCTAAAAAACAAGATGGCGACGACCAAAAACCAAGAATGGGATGGAAAAAAAATACCAAACTCAAGGTTTTAGATTCAAGTCTAGATTGCATTCACCTCTTATATGCAGTCTATGAGTATTCCCTTAACTTTTTATTTACATTACAATCTGGTCAAAGTTTTAATTTGCCCAATGTCCCCATCAGCCATGGTTGTGCTTTGTGTTTAGGGCTAATTTGCGAATGTTAGCATAGTAGCATGCTAAGCTGAGATGAACATGGCGAACATTACACTTGCTAAACATCAGTATGTCATCATTGTCATGTGAGCATCTTAACAGGACAGACATCAAGGTGACATTTATCTGTATTTTCTCTTATCGAATGGGACTTGTGCAGCTGTTTCCACTCAGTGTTGTGCGATAGTCATATTGTTGATCAGGTGTGAAGACATGTGAAGGATCTCTTGTCGAGTGCCGGAGCCTAGCATGGTATGACCCCAACGCCGGTATCCATCACTGCACTGACAGGCCTGGTGGTTCCAGTATGACTCCAAGGCCACGTTACTGCTCCACTGTGTCATGAGCCCCAAAGATGATACGTTCACACAAGCACAATATGCCCTCACCCCCTAAAAACCAGTGGCCCACTTTGGCAAGAGAACAGTATTAACCTAAACCCTGATGGACAAGATGGCATTTTCATGTCCAAAATGATTTAGGGAGAAAATAGTGGATAAAGTTGACATGTATTTATACATTTGTACATAAATTTGCGACCTAATACTTTGAGTTCTCTAATCTCACAATTTGTCCTTTACACATCTTTGACTGTTTAGGATTGCGGTTGTGGCATTCATACTCGAGGCGGAACATATTTTGCCCCGATGAAGGTGTGTCTGGCATGCTGATAAGGTGGACAGAATGCATAGTTTGCTTGTGAGGGGTTCAGGGCAATGAGCTGCAGCTTCTCGCAGCACACAAAACGCATTTGCCTGTCAGCTATCCTTTTCTCTGCCTGTTACATCACCACCCCGCCCCTCTTGCATCCAACCGCCTTGTATTCGCGGCATCAACCCCTCCTCCATCTATCACACTGATGCATTGGCAGTCTGCAGAAGGTTACCACGCAAGGCCTCTTAACACCTGGTTTTAGGGATCGCTTTGCCCACCCCACCTGCTAGCCTCCCGCAG
Source organism: Chelidonichthys spinosus (assembly GCA_029853015.1). Taxonomy (NCBI): domain Eukaryota; kingdom Metazoa; phylum Chordata; class Actinopteri; order Perciformes; family Triglidae; genus Chelidonichthys; species Chelidonichthys spinosus. Next base: position 16,702,729 of record CM056824.1, on the reverse strand, counting down.
CGGCCGAGCACTTTGCACCGATGCCGTTAAGACCGCGTCTGTCATCCTCACTGATTGAATGGAGAGCCAGCTCTCATATCTCTCGCCCGAGGCTCGTTTTCATGTGGCTTGTAAAGATGCCACTCTTATCTCCTATTTATCATGGGCCTCTTTCCCGAGCTATGCTCCACACTGCTGGTGACAACATAGATTCAAAGGGGAATCTGTTGCAGATTGTCAAATTACATGCAACATGGTGGGGGAGGCTGCAAGGCATGCTTGTGGTATGGATCACAACCTTATAGAAGGTTTTTTTGTTGAATTTTTCGATGCAAAAAAGGTCTTGATTCGTCTTTGATTTGAGCGTGTTGATTGCACCACTCTATGGTTTGAATGTGTTGGTTTTTGGAGTTGTTACCTGTGATTCGCAACCTTTCGGTCCTGTGGTGTGCGGGCATAAGAATCCTGCGCATGACTGCTGTCTCTCGTTCTTTGAAGCTATCGGCCGACAAATACTCTAGCTCCCGTCCGGGCCCTCGGCTCTCGAAGCTGGCGATGACACATGCTCAGCAGACAGAGTGTTCGGACCACCCGGGCTTTAGGTGTCCTGACCTTGGAGGTTGGCTGTGAAAAATAACAACACAAGGGGAGAAAGAATGCCGCACAAGGGGTCAAGCTGTTGCCCCTGTCAGGGTGAAGTTCAGCATGTCTCATGAGCCCCGTACAGGTTATGTAAAATGTTTGTTTTCCAAAGGTAAAGAGACAAATGTAATAGACCAGAACTGTGTCAATTCCATTGTGTGTGTGTGTGAGAGAGAGAGTGAGTGCATTGTAGATGCTAAGAGGGACAATGTTTGACCCATGACTTGCTGTTTGAGTTGAATCACTGGAGGTGTGGCACACAAATTCAGTTAAATCCATTGATCTGAAGCCTGCTGTGAAAAACCTATCATTCTGTCCAATCCCATATCAAAGAAAAACTAAATAGCAGCAATGCCATCTGTCTGTTCGTGACATTCTAGCGAAATGGTGATAGATTTACAGCAACTTCTTTCGTTTTTCAGCTATTTGAGGTATCTGCTAAACAGATTGTTGCATTGATTTCTGGGAAGACAGATGGTGGTGTGCATGCTTCGAGACAACTGAAGGAATGAAGAATTGTTCAGCTCGGTAGATCAAATTCAGTATAGTTATGTCCTTAGGGTACGTTTTTATTGCGCGTAGGTGCATACAATCTCACAGACATATTTTTGAGTAGCTTTGTTTTCTTTCTGGCCATAGTTGAAAGTCGATAAAATGCATGAAATGCTTGAAAATCAGACAAAAATACCATTTTTTCTGCCAAAGCAATGAGACAAACCTTGATAAATCGCTCTGCCTTGTTCATAAGCTTTTAAATGCTTAGTTCATCATTGCAGACGACATACTGTATGATCTTGATTTTTGACAAAAGAGAAAGACAATCCTCAACACACCCACAATAAAGACAGATATCCTGCTCCCCAAGTACACCTTTGCCCCAGTCATAATCTTTTGTACATGCCTTAAACATTTTAAACACTGCACAGCCCTTCATATGTATCATATTTTAATTTTATTGTAGAGTGTGTGTGTAGCTTTTGTGTGTCTGCAGGAGGATGCGGACCGAAGGTTAATTGCTTTTATTGTAATTACTTTTTTTCTTTTCTTTTCTGCTTAAGTCATTCTCTTGCCACCCTGCAGTGCTCTCAGACCAAGCAGCCTCTGGCCTTCCACCAATCATTATTGGATGTGATTGACACATTGGGATGGTGTGCGTTTCACTGTTGAGGATTTGAGTGCCCTTGGCCTTGTGGTCCTTCAGTGATCAGTGATACCTCATCCCACAGCCATCCTAGGGACACAAGGCTGGATTACCAACCAGGAAAAACAGGCAACTGTCCAGAGGCTCAAAATAAACCCTAAAAAATGCCTCATAAACAATTATAATTAATCACACGTTGTGTTTGAAATTTGCACCTCTGAAGTAGAATATATGGGTCCTCCATCTCATAGCCAATAGTGTTGTAGAGAATCTCAAACCAACAATTATTATCCTAATAAATTAATCTTATAATTTTTAATAATTGATTGTTCGTTGACAGGGACATAACCATAAACTAAGACAGTATCACACACTGCACAAAACATTTCATTCTGCTGGACAGGGTTGTTTAAACTTGACTTGACTGTATCTTACATATCTGAACTATTGAGTTGACATTCTATTGCAACTCGCTTCTTTATTTAAAGTATCCTCATTGATGAACCTCCCACTGCTGTACTAATCTCTAGATCTCACGAACAGCATATATTTTATTTTAGTTTTGTTACGTACCAGTTTATAGTTAGGGTAATACAAGGCTTATGTAATGCTTTACAGCAGAACTTCACTTGATAATGATAATATAATTATATGGGATCAAATAATATATATATTTTAATTTCAATCATTGTTTATATGGTAAACAAATTTATGTACTGACAACAAACACAAGAAGGCCATTATGGAAAAGTATTATTTGGCACATTTCTGTCGTCATTACATATGATATGGAGACTTTGAAGAGGTTTCTTGGTGCCCCAGCTAACTAGACAGTCCACCACCTGTGCCTTGAGAGCGTCTGCTGAATTGTTGACCATGCGGGAACCTGATGGCACTATTCATTCCCGTGTCGGGAAGCGTTTGAGGTGTGTGCTCCAATGACCTTGGGGTCACATACCATGCAAACCTGCTATGCAGCTATGTTGACCATGTAGATGTTTAAATCAAAACATTTGCAATCAGAGGTGGACAGCGGGAGGGAGAAGGAGAGAGATGATGGGGGGAAGGAGAGCTTGCTCTTGAGCTGTGGTCAGATAGGAGAGAGCTAAGTGGTGGGTGTGTGCAAAGACTTGAAATATGTTGAAGAGACGCGTGTGTTATCTTTTCTCCTCGCCACTGGTCGTCTAGCACCTCCCCTTACGGTGTGTCGTCAGCAGATTATCTTAGGGCCCGGGTGGTGCTGGAAAGCAAAATGGGAGGAAATCTGATCCATATGGTGGCACTATAAAGCTCACAGCTGATTTGCAGGCTTCATCAAAACCTGGTCAAGGCTTCATTGCTACTCGTGACTGGTATCCTCCTCTCACACCTGGTCAGTGCGCTCTGAGCTTCTCCCTCTGTCCTCAGTCGCACCGGTTGTCTGCCTGACCCCTGGGGTGCTCCGGCAATCATCTTCAAAGCGGATCCCTCTTAGAGAAGTAAGTAGATTCCCCTTTTGAAAAGTGATGCTTTTCATTTAGACAAATTTGTTTCCAATGGTTGTTTTCATGTTTTGCACTTGAGTGAGTAATGATGCATAGAATGTTTTTCTTATGTTGCTTCAGATATGAAGATACTGGGTAAGGTGGTGTTCTTGCTTTTGCTCGGGGGAATCTGGTGTCAGAACAACCGTAATAATAAAGCTATTAGCAAGTCCACCAGAAAGTCTGGTGGGAACCAAGCAGGTGATGTTGGCCAGTCTCCCCCCGTTGTTGATCTGACTCCTGGAAGCACTGGAAGCTCTAGAAGCACCGGAAGCTCTGGAAGCTCTGGCAGCTCTGAAAGCTCTAGAAGCACTGGGGGTTCTGGAAGCACTGGGAGCTCTGGGAGCTCTGGAAGCTCTGGAAACTCTGGCAGCTCTGGAAGCTCTAGAAGCACTGGAAGCTCCAGAAGCACAGATAGCTCTGGAAACACTGGAAGCTCTAGAAGCACTGGAAGTTCTGGAAGCACTGGGAGCTCTGGAAGCACTGGAAGCTCTGGAAGCTCCAGAGCCAGTGGAGGCACAGCTGATGTAGGACGGGAGGGTGCTGCAGGAGCGCGAGCAGCTGGACAACAGGCAGATGTTATGAGGCTGAACTTTCTCAAGAACACCCAAGTTACATGTAATGATGGAACGGCAGCTGGGTAAGATGCTCTGGATTCTAGTTTTCTCTCACTTGTTTGCAGATACATGCATGACCGCTTTGTCTCAACCATCTCCTTAATCCTATTCATTTGTGGTTCTGCAGGTTTTACCTAAAGGAGTTCAGAGGAAGCCGCAGATGGCTGTTGTTTCTGGAAGGTGAGTATTTAAAAACCCAACTTGGTCCCCCAAAGATCAGCTTGTATTGGCGTTTTCTTCCTTTTTTGGCTGCTGCTTTTCACTTTGATGGGTGTGAATTGTCCTCCAGCTTTACTAATGTGTCTTCTGAGAGCATATATTCTTTATTCTTTAACAGCATATAGTATGTTTTTCTGAGCAGTAGAGTCAATTGGTTTTGCTAATTGAATCAAGTCAAGATTCTCTCCCGCTATATATGTCAATCAACACATCAGGTGCTGACAGTTTGCAAATGAAAGGAATCATCTGTCTTTCTTGTCCAACTCTGGGTGAACATAAAGTCTCGTTGGCAGACCAGGCCACAGGTGCATTCCTTTCCCTCTCCATTCCTCACGGACCTCTATGCTGGACTAACAAGGGTCTCCCCTGCTGTGCCTGATGTGAATGACTAAACTTAGTCTTTATTATTTTTAGGCGGCTGGTGCTGCCACAGCAAAGAGACCTGTGATTCCAGGTACCAAAATATACCACGACTAATGAGCTCAACGGGGTGGTCCCAAACAAAAAGAGGTAGGTCAGCCGACTGCATTGCAAATTCTCTTCACACGTGTTCACGTGGTGACACTTGTTTTACGTTACCTTTAGTGTGACGAGGCGACATCTGTGTAATCTGTGATTGCTGCCTCTACAGGAACTGGAATATTGTCTTCTCAGGCGGAGGAAAACCCACACTGGCATAACGCAAACATTGTGTAAGTACATATCCTCACTCTGTGCAAAATGAGTTTTTTTACAGAGCTAAAAACGTACCTGCAGTGTCTGGAACAGGGTGATGAAAATGGGGAGAGTGAATGATGTTGCACGCTGTTAAACCAAAACAATGACATTAAAGATGTAAAAGAATGCTAATAATTGAGGGGAAATGCAGAGACTCTGTTGGTCACATCAGTGTCTTCTTTGTGTTACACATAGTCACATGATCCAGTGATAATATACAGTAAATATATTGCTTTAAAACAAGGCCACCTTTTAAAGACAGTCCAAACACAATCTTCATAATAAGCAATCACAAATAACCCTTGCTCATATCACTACAGTTAGGAGTTTTGCTGCTGCCACCTTACCTGATTAAGTACGGCCATTATTTAGTTATTAAACTAAACTACTCATTTTTTTTGGTGTTCTGAAGGCCTCAAGCTTGTCTCCTTTTCTGCAGATTCATCCCGTACTGTTCCAGTGATGTTTGGAGTGGCACAGGGCCGGCTCCGACCCCTCCTCCAAGGCCACGACAAGGCAGGGAGAAAGAGCGAGAGAGAAGTACAAATGCAAGTAAGTTTATTTGGAGCTTTTTTCTTTTTTTTTTTTTCTATTTAGTGTGGTGTTCCCAATCATTTGATTTGATTTGTGTATAATTGTCTATATATATTGTCATCAGCTGAGTACACCTTCATGGGATCCCTGATCATACGCGAGGTCATCAAAGACCTCATCCCCAAAGGAATCAAGCAGGCCAAGGTTGTCATGCTGTCTGGCACGAGGTGAGTTTGTTTTAACACTTGCGCTCAGATAACACTAAATAAGAGAAGGACTTTTTGGGTGCATCCTCTTGTCAACAATATAGATGTTCACAGTCAACTGTGAACAGCAATGACAATGTCTGTTAAAGGGCCTTGCCCTGTAATGGTGATCATTTCTCCCAGGTTAGCAACATGGTTGTTGGGAATCTCCCAAGCTTTAAAACCAGATCCACGGTCTGGATGCGAACCACTGGCATGCGCTGTCGCATAATTAAAACCCCTAACAAAAATGGCACTCTCAAAGCCAAGCTATTTATTGGTTTTCTTGGCTCCCCTGCAGTGCTGGGGGAACAGGTGTTCTGCTGAACATCCAGAGGGTGGCCAGTCAGCTGGAGCAGCTTGGCGCAGAGACTCAGGTCAGAGGCCTTGTGGACTCTGGGTGGTTTCTAGAGAGTAAACAGCAGAGATCATCTAACTGCCCCGAAACTATTTCCTGCTCACCTGAAGACGCGATCAAGATAGGACTCAGGTAAAGTCAAGCATTCTTCCGTCAGCCTATATAGATTGTATGTAAGAGAACTAACAGGCCAGATGCAGAATATGAAAGGATCTCTTTTGCCATGTTGTGTGTAATGTGTTAAAGCATGTGTGTTGTTTTTTTCAGGTTGTGGAATGGGGTCGTACCTGACACTTGTCGGCAGCTTTATAAGAGAGGAGAGGAGTGGCAGTGCTTCTTTGGCCACAAACTGTACTCCACCTTGACCTGTGAGTGCCGGCTGGTGCCGAATAGTTTGTCATAGTGCAGTACCTGTTCAAAACATGCCTGTTCCCGACTTATGGTCAGAAACACTGGCATGGTAGGCAACCTGGGCCTGTTGAAATATTACTGGTTACATATATCATGCATTATTATACATTTAACTATCCAGCATCACAGTAGAATTAAAAGCTCCTCCTTGAGCAGACATTCAGAAAATGTAAATACATTGTGCTGATAATGCAAGATTTTTACTGTTCTCTATTAATATTATTACTATAATAGTTGAAGCATTGGTAAAATACACTCAGCCGGAGTAATTTCCAAATAGGTATATTAGTGGCTTGCTTTGACAAAACCATATCAGTTATAAAGTAGATCATGGATTTACTTAGTGGAGATATGCCAATATGAAGTCGATCGGATGAGAGGATCTCCAGATATGCAAAGAACACACAGAAAGAGATTCCTTGCTTATAGTTATTGGATGAGTTTGTTTCATGTTTGACTTTTGCTGTTCAAAAGCAATCAGTACTGAAATATGAGAGGTGTGAGATTAATATATCCAAAAGGTGAATATATTCTGCCAATATCCAATGTTGGTGATTTCCATGCTTTCCCTTCAGCAGATTAAGTATGTTCCAAGACATCTGCAAGCCTTGGATCAAAAACCAAGAAGGGAAAAAAATTAAAACATGGTTGGCAAAATTCAAGATGGATTTTGACAACTGACATGTTGTAGATCTAACAAGCGTTTCAGCCTCACGTGTGGGATTTGACAACTTCCGTTTTGGCGAATATGAGTGCTGCTATCGGAAAACACCTGATGCAGCAAGAAACAGACTCAACCTGTGAATTTTCAGGGTTTTTTTTTCTACAGACAAAATATCTGTGATTTTTTGGCCACATTCACTCTCTTTTTGCTCTGTTTTGTTCTCTACCTACAATGGAGGGCTCTTAGCTGCAAAATCACTACATTCACATGCTGGGCTCTAACTTTGTCTACTGTTTGGTTTGGTAGTTCAAGACCTATAGCAGAGCTTTCCCGCTAAATAACCGCTTGCTGCATCTGGAAACCAGAGCCAGCAGATTGCAAACAATAAGCTGAAACAAGCTATCAAGCTCCATAGCGGTGATGGGGTTTGAAGAAGGTTTGACAATTCTCTGACTGTTGGTTCATCACGATCCATCCATCCATCCATTTTCTACCGCTTATCCTGTATTTAGGGTCGCGGGGGGGCTGGAGCCAATCCCAGCTGTGGTTCATCACGATGAGCATCCTATTTCACATTCCCGCAGTCACCTGACCTGTTCTTATTCTAAATCTATTATTTAGACCATCTTTAAAACCCGAAGTCTTTCTCTCTCCCCGTAGCCCCTCTGTTTGTTGTGCAGTGGCTGTTTGATGAGGAGCAGCTGAGAGTGGAGAATATCTTCATGGGAGGACAGAGTCTGTCCGAGGAGCAGTGGCAGTACATACAGAACCTGGGCCGGGAGCTCAAGAGTTCACTGACAGACGTCACGTAGGTTCCCAGAAAGCTGTTTGGAAGAGCAACATAAAGTGATAACAGCCAATCTAATATATCTAGACATGGCTTTATTGTTCTGTGTGTCTGTGTGTGTTTTTCAGGGCTGTGTTTGCTCCGTCCTGCCTCTCCCACACAGTGATCACTAAAAGGTAAGAATGTAAATTTGACTCCTGTGGTGATGATGCACTTTCAGCTTTCGGCCCCTCACTCGCCGCTACCAGTTGTGATCGCGACCTAGTGAGCTCATGCCGCTGTTCTCGTTCGCTCGTTCATCACGCCACATTCTTCACGTCACCGAATGCCATTTCACACTATCCCTAACCTCTCGCTGCCCCTTGAACACACTCATTATTTTTGCACACGTGGATATTGACGGGTCAATGCATTCTAAGCTCAGTTTCGGGTTAAGTTGGCTGTGATTATTAAGGGTGATGATTCTTTATGAGAGTGACCTGAAGGTCCAAGGCTGTTATAGGTCATTTTGTCGGATCCTGTGATGTAATGAGCTGCACTCATTGAACCAAAAATACTCATCTTGTGATCAGACCATGACACCCCTGATGACACTTTCCTGGTCATTACTTTCCTGTTCTTTCTGTACCTTTTGTTTATTTCCCTGTCTTGTTTGTCTTCTAGCAACTGGTTGAGTTTCCAAGTTCGAGGCACCTCTCTGCCACGGGCCCTGCACTGCTGGGACAGGAGTCTGGAGGCAACCCGCAACAACAGAACCCCTGCCAAAGGATGTCCTTTCCACCTGGTGGACACCTGCCAGTGGCCTCAGTGCAACCCCACCTGCCCAGCTTTGGTGGACCAGGCCACCCAGCAGGAGCTCACCCTGCTCCAGATGTTGGTCGCCATGGGCCTTGACCTCCAGAGGCTGGGCCTGGATCCCCAGGGCGATGCAGATTCTCTGGCCAGCATGGTCAGCAACGGTGGCTAAGTGTAAAAGTGGATAGTAGCTTGAGAGATAGTCATGCAAAGGCTTAATAGAGGAAAAGAATGTGTTGAAATTTTAACGTAACCATAGAAATAGTACAGAAATCTGGTTACTATGTCTTGTGCTGCTCAGCATTCCTTTATGCTTCATGTGTCTGTTAAATCGGTGACTTGACTGGTGGTCATGTCACTGTGTTTGAGTCTGAGTGGTTTGGCTGTCCCTCTACTGGACACAAGAGGAAAAAGCTTCAAAATCTGTGTCGGTTGTACTTGGCTGACATACTGTAGGCTACCTCCAACAACACACTTTCATCCTGATTACTCTTCCTGAAACTTCAGAGGAAAGCAGTAGAGTTAAAGACTTTAAACAAATAGAAGTCAGAGACACAAACATGTCGGTTTGACAGAACTCAAACACACACAGTATACTGTTGTTGTCAGCATTTGAATTAGCTGTGAAGAAAGATTTATGTACCAGTATGCTCTTAGCATTCATACTTTTCATACAATAGCAATTATTCATGATGTGAACAGAGAGTATTCTGACTAACACAATCATTTTTTTTGCAGTTCCAAAGACACCGATTGTGATTTTTATGACTTAGTTGTAGTCACTAGATCCTGATGCTATGCTAACATATGTATGTTTGTGTATATATCACACAAAAGAGTGTGATTAGTTATTAATGTTTTTTTCTGTGTATGACAGCAGGAGTTTAACTATTTGACATATGAAGACTGCAATAAATGGAGAAAGATCCGGAAATCAACAACAACAATGCTGTGGTTATTCACCACTCAGTTGTCAGGATCATCTATCGACATAATACAGACTATGTATTGCAATCCTTAATTGTTGCCAACATTTAAACCTTATGCTTCTTTCACAGTGACATGCATGGCTTGCAAGGCATTTACAGATGATACCGTCTCTATATATTTTATTTTCATCTAAATACTCGCTGTTTCATCTAAATACCCGCTGTTAACGAGCATCAGACTAAGTTGTTCATGTTTAAACACACCAAATAAAGAAACTCATTGGCTCTGACATCATGGGCTTGTTTGTAATTCCTATCAAATGCTGTTTGTTCCTTCTCTTGTCTGTATTTTAACGCCATGAAAAGATGCACAAGGCATTCCCACTGTCCCTGATCTCAGACTAGTTTTCTTTCAGACTGAAATAACAGCATAGAGTTTTAATGGGACACTGATAAATATCTGAGGAGCCACAGGGTCCTATAGTCAGTCTGAAGAGCATTTACATCTCAATACTTCCTCTATAGGCCTACAGTATATCATCCAATTGAATGTGGATTAAAGAGACATTTACTCACTACTAACAGATTGGCATGAAATGTGACATAATCTAGTAATACTAGAACACTGGTTTAGTGTTTTCTTGAACAGGAAACGAAGAACAGAAGAACTTAGCTTGTGTCAGTGGAGCTTTTGAAAGAAACAAACACGCCGCCTCCTCATCTTGGCATTTGACCTTGTATTTTAGATGTGATTGTTGAACTCATTGTGCAGTAAGATATGCAGATTCTCCTCAAAGGGTATGGATAGCAAATGTGACCGCTTAAAATGTGTTTTTTTTTAATAGACTATTTAATAGACTAATTCTACATGAGAAAGTCAAGCCCCCTGCCTTCGCCCAATGATAGCTGGGATCGGCTCCAGCCCCCCCGCGACCCTGAATACAGGATAAAGCGGTAGACAATGGATGGATGGAGAGTCAAGCCCCTGGAGCCTGCTATTGAGCTGAGAGTAACAGAAATTAGGAGAGTGGCGATGTGCCATAATCTACAATTAATATTTCAAAAAGAAAAAAAATAATCTTTTCAAAATTCAACTTGTCCATCTTCCTTTGCCAAATCACATGGTCATATCCTCCATCCATCTTTGATTGCACTCAGCAGGCTATGAAGAACAATATATTAGGCTACTGTTCATTATAGCCTACATATATTAGATCCATTCATCCTTTATCTGTAACTGGGTACTTCGGGTTGGGGCTCATATATTTGGCACTAAAATATTTAGTTTTGGTTTCTAAACAAATCCGCCAAATGAGTATGGCCAAGCTAAAGGCACGGAAATGGATACATGCGAATGCATGCAATTTGTCATCCACATTACTGGGTGGCGCTGCCACTATAAAAATCCTGATAGGGACACCGGGTTGTAACATTAAGATTGTTTTAAATGATTTGGCCTACAGCCTCGAAAAGCTCCTTTAATAGTCAACATTACCGTAAAACATTGTAAATGTGCTAATAAACTGTTTGTTTTATTTTGTTCCCGCGGAGTTGCAGTGCGTTACTTATCGAGACACGATAAAAGTATTTTCATGGTGGGGTGGGTCATCTCGACTTTAAAACGTCTTCGATTTTTTCCCATAGTGCATTGCTGTTTTTTCCACTTCCTCTTTCCGCCATATTGCAGAACCGGTAAGATGCCTTTTTACACTGTCGCTTTCAATCTTCTACGAATCTAAAGCATCTGAACGTTAAATTGTCCATTTATGTAATCATCTTGAAGCAAACGTTTATATTAATGATTTGGGACGAGTATCGCGTCGATTGGTGAAGTGAGATAAGCATAACCGGGCTACAAATTTCCTCAAGCGGTCCCCTCTACTCGGCCCTGGGTCTCGGTGCGTTCAAAGCGCCTTATAACGTTAACATTTATGAATAGACAAGTGTCTTTTCCCACTTGAAACAACTAGACGCGTACGCTTTCCGTTGATCAACGTGTGAAACACAGTTTGTACGTGGTCGACACTGCGCCTCCCATGGTATCTGAAAATGCTGGGAGATGCTTTGCTACTTTGCCAGTGTAGTCGGCTATGCTAGGTAGCTATCCTGTGTACTCATGAAGGACCACGCTTCGGTGGTGGTGTTACTTATTCACTGTCAACCAAGAAAACTATGCTAACATACACGCTGTAAAAAAAAAAAAAAAAAAAAAATCTGCTTAAAATAAGTTTGCCTGACGTAGCTTTGTTACGTCCCGTTTGCGTGAGTTGGTAACGTTACTTATTGTGACACAGGTGTGCTAGCCGGGCTATGCTAACTGGATGAAACCTATGTGCTTCAGCTCTTGTACGTTAATTTCCTATTTGGAGGTGCGAGGTTAACGTGCAGGTCTCTGTCAGTACGGCCATCCTTACGATGGGGCTCTAACGATGGATGAGGGATGCAAGTTGGCAATGTGAATACACCAGGCTGCTTATCCTCTCCATACTCTAATGCAGCAATTGTAATGAAGTGGGTTGGGGGGTAATGGGAAAAACAGCCCCACAGTGGGATTTGAAATCACTTGTTAGTTCAATGGCAGTCTTAATAACTTACTGGGTTGCTTCTTTTGTCTGCAGGCATCATGGTGCGCATGAACGTTCTCGCGGATGCTCTGAAATGCATCAACAATGCTGAGAAGCGTGGGAAACGCCAGGTGCTCCTCAGGCCCTGCTCCAAGGTTATTGTGCGCTTCCTAACCGTCATGATGAAGCACGGTGAGTGTCTGCTAGTTCTCTGGTTCAAGTGATTGTTTATTGGTGTCGTGAAATATGTCTAACTTGTACGTGTGACAGTGGCAATGTTTGGCCTACTCAATATATGTACAGTTTTTTAAAGCTGGAAGGAGATGCAAGTTACAATATACTGTATAGTTGATGAAAGTACAGTCAACAGGTTTTGTGGAGAGTGGTTATGGCAATTTGTCTTTGTGGATCAAATCTGGGAGTGTTTCACTTAAATGTGTTTGTCCTTTGTCCTTCCAGGTTACATTGGTGAGTTTGAGATCATCGATGACCACAGGGCTGGGAAAATTGTTGTCAATCTCACAGGCAGGCTGAACAAGGTAAAGTGTCTTATTTGACCCAGCTTTGAGGTTTACCATTATCCCACTGCTTGTAAGACATTTCAGACATGCTACCTATACGTTTACAACTGATGACTAGTTTACATGAATTACTCTCGTAATTTCATTTTGTAAAGCTCTATTTCTGCAGTTTACAACAATTAACTGAGGTCTGCTCTTCCAAATGACATAAACGAGCCTCCATATATAAAATGTGTTTTCTAAGCAGCTACTTTAATTAAACATTACTTTATGGAGTACCTTTTTTTTTGTTTTTGTTTTTTTTGTTTGGAAAGTGGCAAGAGGGCAATACTCAAGCTATCATACTCTTGCAGTATTTAACTTGTACATATGGAGTGTTAACCAGCCCTTTTTTAATCTTTCAGTGTGGCGTGATCAGTCCACGTTTTGATCTCCAGCTCAAGGACTTGGAGAAGTGGCAGAACAACCTGCTGCCCTCAAGACAGTTCGGGTGAGAATCTCGTACACTAAATTAACTGTTTGTGGGAGTGTATGGAGTTGAGACCATTTAGTCCCTTCAGTTCTCTCCAGTCTAGCTCTTGACCACTCAGTTACTGCAGTGGCTTTGTTTCATGCTCAGTTTGCCTGCTGAGACACTTGCTTTTGCTTGGTTGTCCTGTTGTTGCACTGGAACCTCTATTTGTTAGACGTCGTGTTAATGATTTTATACCTAGAATCACAATGTACTGTATATTTTTAACAATTGAATGTAACATACTGGAACTTTTTGGAAGGGCATTTTTGTTGATAAATCATAATTTAATCCGAGTGGGGATGTTTGGATTTTAATACATAAGAAACACTACTGTGAAGCCACACAATGATATAAAACGTCAACTATTCAGTGTTTTTGGAGTGGAAGGTAGTGCTTTCAACTGGCTCGAGCAAACACTTCAAAAGAGAAATATTATAGGAGTTCTAATAAAAACGATTGCAGAAAATTACTGTGACATGGATATTGCAGTTGTGTCAATAATGTGACTTCCCAGATATTTAATGTTCATTTGCAGTTTTCTGTAGTGGAACCAGCAAGTGTACTTCGGTAGTAGCATGGGAGAATTTTTCATGAAGACACCAGTGAATTTTCTCATGAGCTAGAGGTGGCACATCATTTGATGGAGCACACCGCTTCCTAATTCTCTATGCAGTAAAATCCTTTGTAGTGGTCTGCCCCTTTTTTTAAATGCGTAGCATGGCTTTTTGTGTGTTCACACGACACCATTGGCCACTGTAGAAAAGTCATTTCTAAGAGCACCTATTCTGTATCTGCAGGTAGATTACTGTGCTGCAGATACAGAATGAGTCTCAGGCTGTGTTTTTATTTGTCATTAAATAAATGATGGCTAAAACGTGAACTAAAGAAAAACATGATTAATAGTTGTCTTAATTGATTGATATTGATTTTACTCATTTTTGACTAGCTTTAATTACTTTAAACACGGTAAATGGCTGTTTTTAGTATTTATCTAAAGAGGGAATAGTGTTTAGTTGTGCTGCAGAAGCTTTCATCTTTTGGGAGGTAGTGTAAAACTATTGTCACTCTGGTACTTGTTGATGATGGGCTTTTTTCTTTCTTTTAAGTTGTTGCTTAACTGCCCTAGAGGATTTTGTTCCTCATGGATGACCTCAGTTATAAGAGTATTATAGTTTTGTATGAAGTCTTTTTCTCTGCATTTCATTTAAATGCAGATGAGGATGTAGCAGACAAAGGATTGGCATGTAAAGGTCATAAGCTGGGCTGAGGCTCACATTGATGATTTCAGGATATATATATATAGAAGGCTGCTGTTATGCTCTGATTTTTAAAACGAGCAAAATAGCACGTTTTGACAAGAAAACATTTTCTTTAATTGATGTGGTCCCCTCTAAATGGTCATCAAGGCAGTGATTGGTTTCATGATGCATAGAGCATATCGCGTTACCTCCAGAGTAATGCGTTTGTTTTGTTGGGTCTGCGTTGTCTGGTTCCGCCTTACATGAAAGCTTTCATCTGGTTCGTGCATCATTTAGCCAGCCTACCTGGAGTTGATTACCTCTTATCTGTGGTGCCGTTTATGACTAGCAGGCCACGTATGTCATTTCCTGCAGTTAACATTTTCTTCATGCAATTCATAAACACAATCAATTTTAATAGCCATTAAGTCTGCACAAAATGTTGTTTCAGTATGGACATTGTGATCTGCACAATAGTCGCATTGTAGGATGTGTAATGTTGGCAAATTAGGTCAAACACATCGCACTATATCTATTTGCTGCGTGATACGAATGAAAACTTGTTTAATTCTTATTTTCCATACATTTATTACCTACAGCCTAGATAGCCTTGCCACAGCTGCATGATGACCAGCATACTTATTTACCCAGATGTTTTGTGGGAGGAGCCTCTCTCCAGCAAATTAATTTTCCCTTAGTAGTTGCAACTAGCTTGGAAAGGTGCAAGTTAAAGGTGGCTCAAAGACCCCTCACCATGACCTTGTAGTTTTCTTAGTACTCGCATCGCCCTCTCACCCTGTGGGGAGAAACTTGGCTCCTGGCGCCACTGTCTGAGGCAATGTTGGCAAGCCACCATCAAATTGCTGTATTAAACTTAAATATACAGAATATAGGGACGATTTTTTTTAAATTCTATCCTTTTACCCTATTAGTTATTACTTGGCAAATGTAGTGCAACTACTTGTAAATGAAGTGTGGTTTAATCAGGTTGGTTTTGAAGTATTTCTGGTAAAATTCTGGTACAATGCATGTTTTTTTTTTGAGGTCTCTTGTTTTTGCTCTTTTTTTTTAAACACTTAAAATGACATGTCACTATTGTCCTCTAAAATAATTGCGATTTAAAGATAATCATGAAAATAGGCACTACATGGCAGAAAAACATACTGGCATAGCTTCACACAAACATGCTTATCAGTGAACACACTTTTTGTGAAAGAGAAATGTTAAAAAGTGTTGTTTAAGTCTCCCTACATAAATTAGGGGAAAATACATTTTAGAAAAGTATTTTGGATCCTGTCAGTTTTTAAATCGGTCTAAACGTTTCACTTGTCTGCCATGATGGAAAGCCAGACAGTTGCTTGTGACAATATTGACAATTATCCCAATAAAATCTGATATCATCCCATCTGTAGTCAAGATGGTCCAAAATGTTTGTTTTATTTGATATGTGGTACTTGTTGTTTGCAATCCCATTATTTGTACCAGTTTATGTAGTTAATAACTAAGTAATTGTGATCCATGTGAAAGATATCACACAGAGCCTGTTTTATAACTCTCCTAAACACCTGCAGTGTGATGGATTTATTTGAGTTGTATGGTGACGTGCTGCCGTTTGTTTCCACAGGTACATTGTACTGACCACCTCAGCTGGCATCATGGACCACGAAGAGGCCAGACGGAAACATACAGGAGGCAAAATCCTTGGATTCTTTTTCTAAATGTAAAGAACTGCGAATAAAAAAAAAATGACCAGATGAAAAGTTGAAAGTCTGTTTTGACTTATTTCATACAGAGCAGGGTTTGGAGAGATTTAAAAGACTAGCTTTTATCACAGGTTCAATAGCAGTCCTTGGCCTAAAATACAAATCCTTTAATACATTGGGGCATGGGTTCTCTACCTCTCGTAACTGAAGTCTCACTCCCGATTCATTCTGATGACCGTCACAAATAAATGCTAAAAAAAAAATCAATAATCACGACTACTAACATGTTTCTCTACTTGAAGTCATGATTGACATGATGTTCAAAAAGGATTGGTCTTTGATACTATGGATTAATCTCTAAATTGCTAAATATATTTTTAATACTTCTAACCATGTGACCGTACCTCTGTGGCTCAATAGATGGAGCCCTGAAGCTCACTGTGTGAATAGCTGCACTAGGGTGCTGGTATACTGGAACAGCATTTGATTTTGTCCCAAAGAAACACTACAGAAATACTCACTAGATGCATATCATGGAAAATGAGTAACTTTAAAAAAATTAAATCTTAAATCAAATAGAACTTGCCTTCTATTCTTTGCTCCAACATTTATTTTGGACAAATCAGGCAGGATGAAAGCAGTTGGAATCCATCAGTAGTTTGGATCATTTAAGAGGAACAAGCAAGACAATTTTGATCAACCTGTTCTGCCCTGGCTAAGTCTTTCAGTTGCTGTGCATTGAACTGAGAAAGTGCTAATACGTTTATCAGTTCAGCAGCTGTTGAGGTCAAAGTTATATGAGCAGCATGCGGATGCCCATTGAGACCACAAAACCATTACAGAAACCACTGCGAGTGGTTGATGTTTGTGACATGACCGACTGGAGCTCATGCCTCGGAGGGCTACATACATGAACACTGTACACCCCATTGGAAGAGCTCTTAACTCCGCACAAACCTCTAATAAGGACATCCATTTTGTCGCTGTGGCCCCAGCAGCGATTAAGCCACATCTTTGCTACACGGCTG
The DNA here is from genome assembly GCA_029853015.1 of Chelidonichthys spinosus. Taxonomy (NCBI): domain Eukaryota; kingdom Metazoa; phylum Chordata; class Actinopteri; order Perciformes; family Triglidae; genus Chelidonichthys; species Chelidonichthys spinosus. The sequence continues at coordinate 16,685,600 of CM056824.1, read as the reverse complement.
CCAGCTTGCAAAAAGCCCTGGCTTTCTGCCGCTGCAATCCTCTCACCAGTGTGACCTTTTCTGGGATCCCCCGTGTATTTTGTCTTGTCCCCAACCTCTTTGGAGTCTGGCTGCTGACCTCGCATTAGACTCTGAAGAGGAGAGGTAACAGCCCGCTAATGCAACATCTCTGTCCAAGTGCTCCTTGTGGACTAAGCACACAACGCTGCCTGCCTCCCTCATGGGTTCACAGCACTCAAGCGCTGCCTTGTAAAAGAAAGGAAAACAAACTCTTGTGCTGCTGCTGTTTAGGGGAGCGGGGATAGCAGCCAGGATGCCGAGCTCGGAGAGGTCAAAAGAGTTTGAGAAGTGTGGCTTTTATGCTCTTTTCGCAGTGAGCATTTAGACCATAGTACATCTGGGGTCGGCCGTCTTGGCAGCAAGAAATAAAGTACTCGATGAGAGCTTGTAAACAGTGGTAGTACTGGCTGTTTTTAAGTGGGGGGATTCTGTAAAGCATCAAAGAGCACAGACTGAAAGAAACCAAATGCTCCCAAAGAACAACTTATTGACTGACTTGGTCAAAGGTTCTGACTATATTGTGAGTTTAAAATGTATCAGGAACGTTAAGAGCCTCTGACATGCCTTCTCTGTCCCATTTATTCAGTATTTTTCTTCACTTTGTGGGGAAAAAAAATTCTGAAAGAGCGCTACACCAGAAGTTCAGCCAGATATCCACAAACTTCTACCCCATTTAAAGGATAATAAGCAAAATATTTGATGTCTTACAGTTCGACAGTTTCGAGATTAGTATGTTACCCAATCTAAAAATACAAATATTTTCTATTCTACAATCTGTCATAAAACAAATCTTTACAGAGAATTGTCTGCAGTGAAATATTTGTTGTTGCTTTTGTTCTGTTTCTGTGTGTTCATTGAGAGCAATGGTCATTCCTTATACTTGTCTAATGAAGCTGGTTCTGAAATTCCAATATCAACAAGACGTTGAACTGAGTAAATTAATTCAGAGCCGAAGTAAGAAATACTAATAATTAAAATCACATTGATATATTAAACAACACTAATTACTACAAATCCTGCCTTACGACACAGTTCTAATGTATTTCATGTAGTCCATATTCCCACATAATAAGTAAAACATTTTTTTATAATGATCTAATATCATTAATTTAATATTTATGTTAGAAGCCTTAAATAAACACCATTTCACTCACGTTAGTGCTATCCTAAGCTTTACCGTTCTCCCCTCAAGACCATGGCATCAACCATTTCACCCGACTATATTCACTGATCGGCTGCCGCTGTTCTCCGGCTGCAATTTGCTGCCAAAAGTTAAGCGTAGGACATAACAGTGAGTGAACACTTCAAGCCTGTTATAGCGCCCAATGATCACTACAGCCTTGAGTGGTGCTGAGAGCTCCTCTGCAGCAGTGAGTAGAGAATAAAGACCAGAGGCCCTTTCAAACTGAAAATGTCTTGAGGAGGGAAACGTGAAGTCAGAAGAAACGCATGCTGAAGCCTACAAACCTCTCCCTGTTTCTGGCCACAGTGACAGTCTACATAAGGATATGCCACCTTACATCTGGGGGGATCAGGGTGCCTGGCAGTCTCCACCATCCCCCCCCCCCCCCCCAGTCTGCACCATATGTCAGCTGGATCCCCGAGACGTCCCTGAAGGGTTTAGAGCACCGCTGTGGAGGAGAAGGGAGACATGCAGCTCTCACAGCAAATAGAATACATTAATACGGGAACAAAAATTCTGCTGTTTGGCCCGCTTTGATAGAAAAGGCCAGAGGCAGAGGGAGCGACTTGGCCGTGTCGCTGTAGAACACGTCTGAAAATATTATACACAAGGCCGTGTTTATGTGTTTTCTTTAGCAAAGAACCTACGCAACAAACTCAAATACATAAGGTTGAATCATTTGACCCAAAATGGAACCTAGAATGAAACAAACATGGGAGGAAAGTTAAATGGTCTGTTCACCCAAATCATAAAAGAAAATTTTTTTTGATTCAACGTGTTTGTGATATCCACATTATGGAACCTATACCGTCCAACCAAAGAGAATAGCTGTTATCAAAAGTCAACAAATTGGAGGGGGGGTTACTGTCAATAGTGTCCGTAGTAAAAGGGAGATATTTGGTGCTCACCAGTGTTGAAATTGTTTGGTTTTGCTTTCTAACCTTTGCCATTCCTGCAGACAAAATCTCCATCGCCTTGAGTGAAGCCCAAGTTTTTCTTGCCACGACTCGCCCTGAGAAATGACAGTACTCTGGGATGATTTGGTCTCTCTGTGTTCTTTTCCCAGTGTGATGTTGATGGAGCTGTAGCAAAGCAATTCAACGCTGCAAATTCCTGGCTGGAAGAAAGCATTTTACAGTTGACAACGAGCTCCTTGTGCAAACATCACACCCATTACCACAGAAAACGGACAGACCATTTGAGTCTGGAAACTTATTTGCTGCTTGCTGTAATGTCATCAGTTTCCCGCCTGTCCAGCTGCACTGTGGGTAATAGATGGTGTGAGTAAGAATATCTGGAGCGCCATCGCTGCAGTTCCCCTGCTGACCACATGAGGGCAGTAGAAATATGTCTTATCTTCATTATTCCACCGCCTTATACTGCATTCAGACCAGGCTGGTTGGCAAGCAGCAAGACTAATTATGATTGATTCAGAGATAATAGAATTAATATTGGAATAGCAGTAAAAGTATGAAATGTGGATTCAGTCAAAAGACAGACTTTATTTTTTTCCCTCAGCTCTACATTGTCTTCTGCAGCCATAAATCACATATCACGGCAGCAGTGGAATGAGGGTTTCAGAAAAGTGAAAAGTAGATGTGCAAAAGTGAATTAAGGTAATTTTCCTATACATTTATCAATTAAATATACTTTGAATATGAAGATTCAAACAAAAGGGTTGGAAACCAAGTCTGCTGGCTATTAAATCAGACTCCGAGACGGATCTTTGTAGCGTTTCAGGAAACAATACAACTCAGTCAGGGTTTTTTATTCAGACAAAAAATGTGATGAAAGTAGAGAAATCATTTCAACTTTGATCAACGCGGTCTTCTGTTGCAATGAATCTGCCTTTTATGGGGAAAGAAGACGCAGAATCAGTAACCGCAATCGAAAGCAGACAATACCCGTTGCACCAGTGTAAACAACGACATGAAAGGGGTTTATAAGGTTACACATCCTCAGACGGGGCCTGCGTCTCATACAGAAACAAACACATCTAAGCTTATGTTACCATTCTGGTGTTGCATGATATCATATTTTGCATTGCACTTCTATTTCCAGCCATGTGATTTATTCCACCACCCAACACAGCTCTGTCAGACGCCGTATCTACAAAGACCAGAGGAAACTCTAGAATAAATGGTGACCAGCTCAGAAGGAGATATGAAAATGTATCTTTTGTGGAGGGTGAGAGAGGGGGGAGGACGATTGTCTCCCCCCCATGAGAATTAATTCACACATTCCAAGGTGAAATGGAGGGCTGTGCATTGTCATGCGGTCATTGCACTGATACACTTATCTTGTGTTTTTTTTTCACTCTCTGCCCTATCTCTGTCCGTGTGCCTTATTTATAGGACGAAACCCAGGGAGGTAGGATTGCTGGGTGGGAAGTTTGCATGTGTTGGTGTATTGGCGGCGCGGAGGAGTCTGGTGTGCATATGATGAATGAGATAGTTAGGAAGCAGAGAATTTATAGCGGTGAATGCAGCCATCCATTCTGCCCTGCAGTCCCTGGCTGTCCTCAAGGGCATCCTCCTCCTCTGGGGTCCCATCTTAGGTGGTTCACTTTTCGGGATCCCGCCACTGCTGCTGTGTCCAGTTAAACCACGTGGCAGCCACTCTGGCCTGAAACCGCCTGCCGCGTGTCAAGCGACGAATAATTAGCAGGCAACGAACACAAGCTGCTAATGTACATATAATAACACGGGGGTTGGCCAAGACGTGCCAGCGAGATGCTGCTGTTATTAATTACGCCTCTCATTTGTCCGCTATAGATCACCTTGAGCATTATGGTGCAGTTGGGCCTCTTATGTGAATGATGTACAGTGTACCCGCCGTTATTTACAGCCTGAGAAATGACTACTGTTGAGGCTTGAATAATAAATGAGGGAGCATGTAATGTTATTTAAGGCCCACTAATTATATGCCACCACATGATATTATACCGGACCCAGGAAGTACTCGTGACTCCTGTCATCCACCCTGACTTCCACCACCACCACTCCCACTTCTCACTCCTCACAGATAATGGATGTCATTTAGCCACAAGAGGTATTGTGGCCGATGTGAACACAGGTCGTTCCGTGTAGCACTGCATCTCCTCTCGTCTGTGTTTAATGACATCATCATTAGAGTCATCAAACCATAGTAGATTGTTGTAAAAGCAAGACGGGTTTCAGAAAGCTGCATCTCCATCCATACTTGATGGACGTTTTCTGTGCAGTTACTGCTGCTGCAGGCTCCCATCTGCCAATATATGAGTCGGTTGATTATTTGCAGACGGTGAATCATCCTCTTTAAGGTTCCTGTATTCTCTGTATACCAAAATATAACTCCCCCCCCCCCCCCTGAATACAAACATTTGGTTTGTTAGCTCATGTAATAAAACAAAGTATTCTGAAAGCTAAGGATTTTCAAAAGTTTTCAAAATCCCTCCAGATAAACCTGTCTCCTTTACTTTCTATATTGTCTTGTGGGTGCATTGGTTGCTGTTGGCAAAAGCTGTATTTGTTGATGCTTTTATTGAGAACAACTCACCGACTCCTATAACCGACTCTTTTCCAGCCACTCAGCCAGACGGAGCACCGCCGTCTATTTGTGGTCCGATTTTTTTGGTTCAGGATGCTTGTGCAAATTTGGTCCCTGCACTGCCGTCAATGCCCCCTCACCACTCAAATGACATCACTTCCCGAATGACATCATCCTGCCTTCGCGGGCAAAAGGAAACGCATAAATGTCACGGGCCAGTAACGCTGATGAATGCTCTGACTTTGTGTTTGATGGGAGTGAGGAACACTAATGGTCTGAGGGCCCGTGTGACAAGACGTGCACGTCTCCACGCACGGCGGCGCGCACGGGAAGAATATTAGCACTCTGGGGCGCATG